>CM044012.1:18067318-18269818 GCA_024085815.1 Flaveria linearis
TCACAATAATATATTAATAACATAATTTATGTAAATATGTATTTATATATATTTAATATGTAAGTAAAAAATACATATACAAAAGCTCGTTTAGGCTCGCGAGCCAGCTATACGAGTTCGAGCTCGTTTAGTAAACGAGCATAATTTGAGCTCGAGCTCGGGCTCGACTCGTTTAAGCTCAACTCGATTCGAGCTTTTTTCGAGCCGATCCCGAGTAGCTTGCGAGCCGGCTTGGCTCGTTTACACCCCTATACATACACATATACATACCCATATACATACATATATACATACCCAACTATATACACATCTGCATACCCATATACATACCCATATACATACACATATACATACCAATCTACATACACATCTACATACCAATCTACATACACATCTACATACCCATATACATACACATATACATACCCATCTACATATACATCTATATTCATAAAGGAATGATGATTACCGTAGGTATGTAGAACTTGGTGCTCGGTTAGGGCTCGCGGACATGGTGCGGGCGGGCGACGGAGGCAGGGAAGGGCGGAGCGGCGGCGGGTGGGCAGGGGGGGAGGCGTCGATTGTTTCCCACACACCAACTCTCACTACCCCCAATTCCACCACCACACCTCGCCTGAGCCACCACTCTGCCACCATTGACCACCGTCAACTCCCCCATCTTCGCCGTACCCACCTCCCCAAAATGCCATCGGAACCTAAAGCTTCAATCTTTCCAACAATCACCACCGACACCCACCAAAAATATAACAAGAATCTCAACTTTTTGCTCCGATGATGGCGGCGGAGACCACCACAAGCACCGTCGCACCACCGCCTGAGTCAACGGATGAGACGACGTTGAAGAAGGTTGGCCGATCGAGAGCGCGGGGGGAGGGGATGAAGCCGACCGAGAGCGCGGGGGAGGGGATGAGCGCGATCGAGAGCGCAGGGGAGGAAGGGGCGCAGATCGGGTGGGGTGGGGAGAGTCCCGGTCAGATGTGTTAAAATTGAGGACTGGGTCAGACAATTTTTCCAGGTCAGATGTCCCGGTCAGCTGCAACAAACGTACTGACTGGCTGACCGAGTCAGCCAGTCAGTGGTCAGACGTGTGGTCAAACCAATCAGAACCTAACATTAACATTAAGCACTCCCCTCGTCAAACTGACGTTTGTTTCATTTCTTGCAAGTAGCATTAGTGTCAAAGTCTCAAAGAAAAAACCAAAAAACAATCATCCATCTAGCTTTGTTTTCCAAAACAGTAGTAAACATATCCACCTCAGCCCAGACGCGAGAATCTCCGACGACAGCACCTTCTGTCATCTGTCACACTCACACCCTCTAATAATAATAATAATAATAATAATAATAATAATAATATCAATCAACAGATCCCTGCCTTCGTCTTCTACTCAATCCCTCACCTTGATCATCAGACCTCTGCTGACACTCATTCTGCTTCAACATATATCACCTCTCATTTCATGTCATGTCTGTAGTGTGTGGGGCCGAGTGCTTCCTCGCAATCGGGTGCCTCCGATGGATCTGGAAGCGGTGCACCTACATCGGCGCCGACGACAGCGCCACGTGGCCCCTGGCCACCGCCGACGAGTTCCAGTCCGTCCCCCACCTCTGCCGCCTCATCCTCGGCGTCTACGAAGAGGACCTCCGCCGCCCCAAGTTCCCACCCCTCGGGGGATACCGACTGAACCCCGATTACGTCATCAAACGCGTCACCTACCAGCAAACCCTGGGGCACGCCCCCCCGTACCTCATCTACCTTGACCACGACCGACGGGAGATCGTGTTGGCGATCAGGGGTTTGAACCTGAAGAAGGAGAGTGATTACATGCTGCTGTTGAACAATCGGTTGGGGATGCAGATGTTTGACGGGGGGTACGTGCACCATGGCCTGCTGAAATCGGCCATTTGGGTGCTGAATCGGGAGTCGGAGGAGCTGAAGCGGTTGTGGGTGGAGAACGGGGCCTGTTATAGGATGGTGTTTTGGGGCATTCGCTTGGGTCCGGTGTGGCTGCGTTGATGACGGTCATTGTGGTCAACCATCGGGATCGGTTAGGGGGGATCCCGAGGGAGTTGGTCAGGTGTTTTGCTCTGGCTCCGGCCAGGTGTATGTCGCTCAATTTGGCTGTCAAGTATGCTGATGTTATTTATTCAGTCGTCTTGCAGGTAACCATCATTCCATCAATATTTTTCATGTTAATGCTACTACAGTGTATATATATCGACTCATGGTGTGTTGGTTTTCTTATGAATTTCTTGTAATCACTTTTGTTTCCTGTTTAGAAGCATTCTTGGGTTTATCCAGTGTACTAAGTATGTGATTTTGATTATTGAATTGAACTAATTGCAGGATGATTTCTTACCAAGAACAGCTACCCCATTGGAGGACATATTCAAGTCGATTTTCTGCTTGCCCTGTTTAATCTTTTTGGTTTGTTTGAGGGATACTTTCATCCCAGAAGGTAGAAAACTAAGAGATCCAAGAAGATTATACGCGCCAGGCCGAATATACCATATCGTTGAAAGAAAGTTTTGCAGGTATAATATTTCTCACAAACACTTAGATATTTGTGGGATTTGGTTAGATTTTTTTAGTGATTTTGATCTGTTGTAAACAGATGTGGGAGATATCCTCCAGAGGTTAGAACTGCAATACCTGTTGACGGTAGATTTGAACATATTGTTCTATCTACACATGCTACAGCTGATCATGCAATTATATGGATTCATAGAGAAGCAGAGAAAGCTTTAAATGTAAGTTAACCAATTATTGCTTCATGATCTTTCAATTATCTCGATTCATTTATGACATTTAACTTATAATTTAAACGTTTTATAAAATGAAACTTGTAGTTGATGAAGGAGAAGAGTTCAGAAACTATGACAACAGCACCAAAGGTACAAAAGTTTGATCGGCTGCAGTCGATAGAGGACGAGCATAAGGATGCCTTAGCAAGGGCCATGAGCCTCAACATACCACATGCTGTCGACACCAAGGAGAATAAAGATAAAGATGAAGACGAGCCTCGAGAATCCACGTCAGATTCTACTGACAACGAAGACCAATCATCTGTTGACAAAATGGCATCAAAACACAAAGATCATAGTGGCATAAGTGAAAGTAGAAACACCTCACACGTAAAATCGAAATCTGGGGGAACAAATTGGGATGCTCTGGTTGAGAAATTGTTTGAAAGGACTGGTTCCGGTACGCTAAAAACAAGAAAAGATATAAACATCAGTGATACATGATATGTTTGGTAATTTGAGCTTCATAATTTGGTTGTTATCGAGTGTGTATAAGCACAGATTGTATGATAACGCTTTCTAATATATTTCAACAATTTTTTTTTTAAATTACTTGTCTTTAACACCTTACTCCACGAGTCACTTTAAAAAGTCAAAATTCATAAAATAAAAATCACCATCCAAAATCCAAAATAACAGTTTGGTACCCTAATTTTAACATTCATAACATATTAACATTTGTAATTACTATTATATACTACAGTGGAAACAATACAATAAGGATAACAATACATACATTTGATACAATGTGGGTACAAAAATACTGCAGTCCGATCACATGATGTAACCACGCTTTGAAAAGAAAAATCCTATAAAACCATCCCCAATACGTGTTTTTTATACCCCAAGAAAAATCACATGAGCATTTATCAAGTTCATCTTAGGAGAGGGGCAGGTTTGAAGCCCCATTCTCCCTCATGAACTCCCAAATATGAGTTGGTTTGCGTGGGTGAAGCTTTTAAGGGGCCTGGGGCCCCAACCAGCTGTGTTTCATCGGAAGATTTATACGTATTTAATCCGCCCCATTTGATATAACAATGAAGAAAAAATATGAGTAATGTAACTTCCCGCATATAGTTGTTCAAGCTCTATCACTGTTGGTACTATACAAATGGATATATTAGATAGAAAAAATAAGTGGTTAAAAATAAAAGGCTAGGGGTGATGTGATAATGTTTTTGAGTTTGAAGATGTCAATGAATTGATATATTAGATACATGTTTAGTTGTTTTTTAGACTTCTTGCTTGTGATGCTCTAACGGGTGCACAAGTGGTTGGTCTATATAAAAATATGCGAAGCAGTGTGCGTTTACATACTATCCATCGACCCTTAATATACATACATGCTCTAACGGGTGCACAATGTGCATATACAGAATCACTTTTTATTTTTAGAATCAAAAGAACCATTGGTTTACATAAATGTAAATTACAAACCACTAATTTACATATATGTAAGTTAAAGCTGGTGATATTTAATTATTTCACATAGTTTATTGTTAATGTCTGATATACAAATATGCAAAACATCTCAAGTAACATCAGACTTAATTTACATTTATGTAAATCAATGGTTCTGTGGTTCTGAAAATAAAAAGTGGTTCTGAAATAAAAAGTGGATAATGCTTTTTCTTCTTTTTTTTATCTTTAAGAATGGGTTCAAAAAAGGAAGGTGTTTTTCGCGGAGGACCAAAAGGATATTCCTTTTCCATTCCCAAAACTGTTAAAAAACAAGAATCAAAATCATCTTGTTCCTTTCGATCTCTATCAGAGAATCGTGTATATATATATATATATATATATATATATATATATATATATATATATATTATATTTATATATATATATAGGATCAGGATCATTACAGAACCAATTTTTATTTTCAGAACCGAAAGAACCATTGATTTACATAAATGTAAATGACGAATCATTGATTTACATATATGTAAGTTAAGGCTGATGATATTTAGTTGTTTTACATACATGTATGATATACACATATGTAAAACAGTTCAAGTATCATCAGACTTAAATTAAATTTATGTAAATCAATGGTTCTTTGGTTCTGAAAATAAAACATGATTCTGTAATGATCCTAACCCTATATATATATATGTATATATATGTATATATATAATCCTAACAGCTCAAGTAACATCAGACTTAATTTACGTTTAAATTGAAAGGGCATTTTGATCATTTGCTTATAACATAAAAAAATCAAATTTAACATTATTGTGGCACTTGTCACTACCTACATCTTTTAGAGTAAATTACTATTTTGGTCCCTGTGGTTTAGGGTTTTAACCATTTGAGTTCAAATTCGTAATTTTTAACAAATCAAGCCTTGAGGTTTTATTTCTGTACCTATTTCAATCCAATCAGGTAATGTCATCTATTTTCTCCATTAATATGAATGCAAGGTCTCAGGTTCGATCCGTGAAAACGGCCTCCCCATAAAATGTGGGGGAAAGACCGCGTACATCTTCCCTTAAATGGGACGGACCCTCCCTGGACCCTGCGAAAACGCGGGAGCTCTTTACAGCACCAGGTACGCCCTTTTTAATGTGAATGCAAGGATCGTCCAGGGAATTATCAGCTTAGTTAATGACAAAACAATGATCGCGGAAATACCATTGATTGTTGTTTGATTAATTGATTGGGTAATGATGAACAAACAAATAGATCGTGAAGAACAAACTTCAAACTAACGAAGAACAATTGAATTATCAATGAATGATCAGACATAAAGACATCAAGTATTTTTCATTAATATTTGAATAATGATTACAATAATCAAACGATCGATGACACTGCTAATGCTAGGGTTCTAATGCTATTTTGGTGCGTATGTATTGTTGTGATAGCGATTGCGGCTGCTAAGGTTTAAATGATGTTTTGATGCGTAGTAGTCATCGGCAATCGATGCTTAAAATTATGCACCTAAGCCTCGTATTTATAGGCGTAGGGTTTTACTGATTTGGAAACAATAACTTCCTTATCGGGGTAAGGAAGTTACTTGGAGAATATTCTGATGTGAAATTCTCTAACTAAAGTAGAAGTCATCTGTAGATGTTGATTTTTTTACATAAGAGTTTACTTTCGACTTGATGTACTTGATGAAGTACATCAAGTTGGTATTCCGTAGGGACTTTGTCTTCCGCAGGAATTATTGTTCTTCCGCAGGAACTTTGTTCTTTCGCAGTAACTTTGTTCCTCCGCAGGAGATTTCCTCTTCCGCAGGAACACTTGTTTCCCGCATTTGTTTCACTCGTTTATCCGCAGCAAGTCAGTCTTCCTTAGGAGTTGCATCAACTTGAAGGGTGATGTTGTAAAGCTTCCGCAGGAGTTCCACGGAGTACTTGATTTGTTCCAGAGGATCTACAGAGGAACATTTTGTCATCCGTAGATGTTTCCATCACTTGGTCAATTTCATAAAGTTGACCAAGACTAATGATTTTCTTGCAAATATACATATAAAGCAACATAGAATATATGGGTTAACCTATACGCATATATTGCATACATAATGATGAAAAAGGTTTACGAATTATTACAATGATTGATTCAAAAACTAAACCTATACAAAATTCTAGACCTAACATTTAATTCGCACATGTGCCAGACACATGATGGGTAAATTAATCATTTTCCCCTACCTCTTGAATAAAACCTTAAAATTCAGGTCATCACCTTCTTCATTCTACAGACCAACCATGGTTATATGTAAATTTGGTAAATCACAGGCTGGTAACACATTGCATAAATATACTTGGTCCTCAGTAAAAATCTAATCATCTCCTCATATGAAACTGCATCTTGAACATCCTTATTGAGTAGAGCATCAACATTATGCTTTGGCTCAAATTTTAAATCAGCCATTTGCTCAAGTGAAAACAAGTACTTTAGACACTTTGATTATTAGACAATTTGATTTTGACAAATTTGGATTTAGATTTTAATGAGATTATGTTTTAAACATTAAAAATTTTGTTTTACATCAACTTGTACTTAGACTTTTCTAGAATTAAAAAAATTCTGTCCAAATCATGGTAAATACAAGTTGTTGTATGTTTGTTTTAAAACACACTAATCCAAGTAAAATTTTATCAAAATTATTAAACAGTTGAATTTTTATGAATTTTTATTTTTAATAAAAAAAATTTAAATTCATGACTGTTCATCTTCATCAATCGACTGATGAAGACATCATCCGATCAATGTTCATGGAATTCAATGTTCTATATGTCAAAACGCTCGAAATCAAGTGTACATTAACAATCAATGATCAATTTTAGTTTTTAGTTTCATTTTAATGCACAAAATTCAAATTTTTTTAGATTTTTAGGGTTCAAAACGTCCGAATAGGTTTGAAACGCCCAACTGATTATGAATCATCTACTTGAATTATAATGATTTTGATTATGAACTTACTTTTACAATCAAATATACACACTATCGATCGCAGTATTTCAGAACAACAATCAAGATGAGTGAAATGAAGTGATATCGAGAGTCGACTGAGTTCAGGGGATTTTGGGAGTGTGAATGAATGAAAAATGCAAAGTGTTGTTTATATACTAAGTGAAAATTTTAGGTGCATGAGCACAGTTTGTGCGCTTGAAGTTTTATTTTTCACTAAGTTTTCAAGCGCATGAGCACTGTTTGCGCGCATGAGATTAGGCGCATAAGCACTGTTCAGTCGCATAAGCACTGTTTAGGTGCTTTTGCACTGTTCAGGCGCATGCGACTATATGAAACGCCCAACACTTGGTGAATTTTTTCACTTGAAACGTTAGACCCTTGAAAGTATGGTATTGTGTGGGCGCATGAGCATGTTGAAACGCCTAACAATTAACCAAATTTTCAGACGTATGACAACTGTTCAGGTGCATGAGCATATGAAAAACGCCCAACACTTGTAAAATTTCTGAAAACTCATCATACTCCTATTTGGACTTATGACCACTGTTTAGGCGCATGAGTTTCCATACACTTGTATATTTTTCACATCTTCCACCTGAACACTGTTTAGATATATTAGTACTGTCCACATGCTAATATTCTAACAATTTTCATAATTTTGACTTTTTCCTAAAATTTACATTTTTGACCCTCAATTTTGAACTTTTGAAATTTAAACCCTTTTATTTTTATTTAAATTTTCAAAAGACAATTTCTCTTTATTTTAGTCTCAATTTAAATAAAATAATCTCATTTAAAAAAATTTGCAAGAAGCTTTTCCACTTGAAAATTTTTATAGGCTCATTTTTACATTATCAAAATTTTACATTATCAAACACACATATGCTTTGAACATTTAGCTTCATCCTTTCCATTCAAACATTTTAATTTTGATTTTCTTACAAACTCCTACTTTATATTACTCCCCCTAAACTTTTAAGTTTTACAAACTTAGAAGTTTCCCAAGTTGTCACATTAAGATCACACTGATCATTGTTAAATTGCCTGTACACATAAAACATGTATAAAATCAAAATTAAAGCAGAATAAAAAATCTAATATTTACAATAGAATCAATGTCTGCAGTGAGATTATATCAGTTAAGATCAGCACATTAAAAGAAAATAAAGTGTGAGTAGTCATAGACAATGAATAAATCCTGATCAAGTGTGTTCCAGGTCAGTGATTTCACATCAAAGGAGACACAAGATCTAAGGACAGACAATGAGTGATTTTGACAAAAGAATCAGCTCACTTACTTTTTTAATTCTTGGATTGATTAGGGTAGAATTAGATATGACATGATGTGACTCATACAAAGACTTAGAGAGATCAAGTATCATCAAGACATGCAAGAAAGCACAAATTCTCAACTTATTACCTGACATATATGCATAACCAGAGTTCATGTTGATAATTTAGTAGAGAATTATCATGGATAAACCATTTAATAAACTCTAACCATCCATTTGAATGGATTGTGCACATTGGCATCTTTTGCATCAAAGGAGAATATCCAGGTCTGTAATCACTTACAACAGAGGATATCTTATCACTTCAGGTCTATGATTACTCATAACAAAGAAGTGAGATGATGCTTGTAACAGATCTCATGGTTATTCATATCACCACCAGGTGTGAGTGTTGTAACTTTACAAGCAATCAATCTAATAAGCTAATACTACTCATTAGTACTAAGATGAACACACAAACATGCATAGATGATTTAGTTTAATCACAAGAATTTACTTTTTCAGTATAGTAGCATGAAATTGCCTACACATCATATCTGATCATGTCAGACTTTATTGTCGAGTGAAATATACAACTAATCTCACTAATATACTATCATTTCTTACATATTGCAAAGACAGGTCCATTCCTAAAACACGAATTAACAAGAAAGACTCTATTTTTGTAGTTTTTGTTTTCTATTGTTATCTTTGATTTGGAATTTTGAATTTTTGTATTTGGTTTTTCTTTAATAAGAAAACAACCACACACAAACTAAAATCAGGCAATTAACTTTGACAGTTTCTGTTTATATGACCTTTTAGATCAAGGAGGGTTATGATCATGTTAAGACTCAAAGAACTAAAAAGCTTAAAAACCAGTTTTACACATGGTTAATAAGACCAACTGACTCCACTAAATACTCAAACCGTCCTCATAAGAAGGCTTTAGTAAATAGGTCTGCCAACTGTTTTTCAGTTGCAATTTGAATAAAATGATTAAACCTTTTTCAGAGTTATCTCTGAGAAAATGATATCGAATCTCGATATGTTTTGTTTTTGAATGTTGGACCGGATTAGCTATAATGAACATAACAATAGTGTTATCAATGTAAATTGGGGTTTTAAGAAAATTGAACCCATAATCCAGCAGTTGGTTTTATAACCAAAGGATTTGAGAACATCCTGCTGAAGCAGCTATGTACTCAGCTTCTGCGGTTAAAACAAAGACATTTGTTTGTTTCTAATTGCTACGAGACTAATCGGGGACCTAAAACTAATAACCACCCATTGTAGATTTTCTATCTTGACAACATCCTCCATAATCACTATTAGTATATCCATGTAACTCAAAGTTTCCCTCGTAAGGGTACCATAGCCCTAAAGCCGGTTTACCTTTGAGATACATGAATATCCTTTTGACAGTAATTAAATAGGATTCCTTCGGGTCTGATTGATACCTGGCATAGACACAAACAACATACATTATGTCTGGTCTTAATGCAGTAAGATACATTAAAGAACCAATCATAGATCTGTATAAAGTTTGGTCAACTGATTTTCCTTTTAGATTAGGCTCAATTTTGGAGTTTACGTCAGCTGGAGTTCTCATGGACTGACAATCTTGCAGTTTGAATTTCTTCAAGAGTTTGTCAACAAACTTCTCTTGATTGATGAATATACCATCTGCAGATTGTTGAACTTGTAGTCCAAGAAAGAAATTGATTTCTCCCATAGAACTCATTTGAAATCGAGACTTCATGATTTCTTCGAAGTCATTGCACGCTTTGAACTTGTAGAACCAAATATGATATCGTCAATATACACTTGCACACATAAGAGATTATCTGCATCCTTCTTTGTGAATAAAGTTGGATCGATTTTCCCTCTCGTGTATCCATGATGGATTAAGTGTTATGACAATGTCTCATACCAGATTCTAGGTGCTAGATGGAGTCCATACAGAGCTTTGCTAAGCTTGTACACACGATGTGCAAATTTTGCATCCTCAAAACCCGGAGGTTGCTTCACATACACATCATCGGTGATTGGACCATACAAGAATGCACCTTTAACGTCCATTTGATACACTTTGAATTTCATGAATGATGCATAAGCCAGGAAGACACAAATGGATTCAAGTCTTGCAACTGGAGCAAATACTTTATCATAATCAATACCCTCTTCTTGTGTGTATCCTTGTGCAACAAGTCTCGCTTTATTTCGAATGACAATTCCTTGATCATCTGTTTTATTTCTGAACAACCATTTTGTGACTATAGCATTTTCTCCTTCAGGTAAATCCACCAGATTCCATATTTCTTGTTTGCAGAATTGCAGTAATGCTTCTTGCATAGCCTCAATCCAACCATTGTCCTTTAACGCTTTGGTAACGTTTCTAGGAGCAACTTGAGAAAGAAAACATGAGTATAAGCAAAGGTTTGCTTGTTCTGATTTGCTTCTGGTTATTCTATCATTCAATGGACCAATAATCTGAGATATTGGATGGTTCTTATGAATACGAGATGTCGGAATCTCATTTCCTTGAACATTAACATCCAGATTTGTTTGATTCAAGTTGGAGAACTGATGCAGTAGGCTAGAAGAATGTGGATTGAAATTTGGAACTTGAGTCGTTGAGTTGATAAAGTAAACAAGATTACCAGAATCAATTGCATCACCAGAGATAGATGATGTGCCAGACTTAGGTTGCACAAATTCAGTGCCATCATTAGGAATTGGTTGAGAAATATCTTGACTTTTTGAAACTGAATGATCTGAATCTTGATTAGATTGATCATTTTCATTAAATCGAATTATTGAATCCTTAACAAAAAAGAAGAATGGGTAATTTGGGCTTTGATCATCTGGGTCGTCTGAATCTGAGTTATCACTGAAAGAACCAAGATCTCTTTGAGCTTTCTTCTTACCTGTAGAGTCAAGCAAGTTAGATTGATCAAACAAGTTATAATGAAAAGAATTTGACAATGAATCTAAATCAAATAACCAAGCAGGACCCTTTGAAACTGATGGAAAAGAATTTTCCAAGAATTTAACATTGAAAGTTTCGATTATAAAATTAGTCCTAGAGTTATAAACTCGATAGGCTTTTGAAATAGATATGCGACGAAAAATCCATTATCAGATTTTGCTTCAAATTTTCCTAGATGATCACTTGAATTTAGAATCATGACTGGACAACCAAAAGATTTAAGAAAATCTATGTTTGGTTTCCTGCCAAACATCAACTCGTATGGAGTTTTTAGTTTATCTTTCACGATTAACGTTCAATTTTGGACGAAACACGCTGTTGAGATAGCTTCATCCCAGAAAGTGATTAGAATTTTAGCATCTGCTAGCATAGATCGTGCAGCCTCAATCAGGATTCTGTTCATCCTTTCAAGCACTCCATTTGTTGAGGAGTTCTGGGAGCACTGAACTGATGAGTTATTCCTTTCTCTACACAAAACATATCAATGTTAGCATTTTTTGTAAGGCCCCGTTCCCGGGCACCTCATAGTTGGTCAATCATCGCACATAAAACATACATTTAATTATAACATCGCAAGAAATTAACTAAAATCATTTATATATTAATGATAGCTTTTGCAAAGTAATACAATATAGTTAACTGTTATAAAATATCATAATTGCATTACATCATAAAAACATCATTGTTATACTAATGGATGCCATCCCAAAAATGCCAAGTAGCTGCCCCGTGCCATCCTCAGCAACTATTACCTGCCAACTGGAAAATAAATAAAAGTCAGCGTTGCTGAGTGAGTTCTAGTTTTATAAATAAAATACCTTACTTTCATGAAAACCTTTCTCTACTTTCATACGCGATCATGTATCATACGTACAGATAGAAAATATTATTATTAACTATCATTATCATTCATTTTTCCATCACCATCATATTCATAGCATTCTTTCATTTCATGCTTTTCATTAACGTTCTCTTACTTTCGTTCTCATTCTTTCGTAATGTACTTTACATCATTATTTTACTTTCTTGCTTTCCTTCTTTCTTTCTTTCGTACGTTACGTCATTCTTTTACTTTCATACGGATCGATGACAATACCCCGAACATTGTGCACGAAGCTGATGCTGGGGCTGTGGTAATTAAACAAAGAACATTGTGCATGAAGATGACCCAGTCACCTAGGGCAAGTCATCTCTCCCATTCATTCAAACCATTGGTAATACCCCGAACATTGTGCACGAAGCTGATGCTGGACCTGTGGTAATTAAACCACGAACATTTTGCACGAAGCTGATCCAGTCACATAGGGCATACCAAAGGGCCTTGTCAATCTCAATGATTGACCCTGTGTGCATCCTTTGGGGTGGCTAACCCGCATCACAGTTGAGCTAACGACAACATGGTCGTGCACCTCCTTTTATTTGCTTGCAAGCCATTCTTTCGTTCATTACCTTTTACTTTTCATCTTTGTTATCTTTCACTTCGTTACGTTATCCTTTACGTTCTTTCATTCATTTATCATACTATGTAAAATAATAACATAATATTTAACGTATTTTATAACATAAAATAAATACATTTGCATACTATTAAAAGATAACACATTATACATACCATACATCATCCATACATACTATAACCCTAAAACATCCCATAATCATGCTTAGAATGGGTAATCATAGCCCATAAGTCAAATCAGGTCAAACCCTACAAATTCTGGTTTTCCTAAAATTTCAAGAATAATTCTAAGTGTTTGGGCGCATGGTCACTATTTGGGCGTTTCTGCCCTATTTAGGCACTTTGCTACTATACAGGCGTCTGGTCTTACACTTGGTCATCAATACTTAGACGCATGGGCCTTTTGAGCGCATGGTCACTATTCAGGCGCATGGGCCTGACACTTAGCCATTATGGGTAAAACTCCATGCGTTTGGTTACTATTCAGGAGCACGGGATTTAGGCGGTTGGGCACACTTAGATGGTTTTTGACCGCTGGGCGCATGGGCCATTGTTTAGGCGCATGGTCAACCAACTTACACTAAATCAACATAAATCAGTCCCCAAGCATCATATATCATAATCTAAGCTTAAAAATAACATTCTAAACATTATAACATGAACATAACCATAAACAATCCCAAACTTACCCCCAAAACATACCTATTCATTCACACACATATGGGTAGAAACCCATTTTTTTATAGAGACTTGTATACATGCATTTCCAGCCCCAAAGCTTGTTAAAACATGTTAAAAAGGGGGTTCTAGAAACTCACCCTAACTGCTTTCGAGTTTAACCCTTCCACTTGAGCTTCTCAGACGTTTTTAACACCTAATATCCACTAAAACACACAACCCGAACATACAATAACACACATAAGCATATAACCGAGGCATAGGCCGACCAAGAACAACTCAAAACAAAGAATTCTTACCTTAAATTCGAACTCCTCTTCTTCCTCTCTCTAGAAACTCGAATTCTCTGTTGTTTATCTCTCTAAAACCGAATGAGAAGAAGTGTGCAGGGGATTATGGGCGGCCATATCCCTTTATGCACCAACTTTTTATTCCTTTTGTCCTTTTGACACTTTTAACCCCTCTACTTGGGTCAAATTACACTTTCTTCCTTTTATTCACGTTTATTGTTTCTATCTCGTCTATAAAAATATCCGGGTGTTACAAGTCCACCCCCTTTATAGGTTTCGTCCCCAAAACCTATTATTCCTCAAACAGATGAGGGTAATGCTGCCTCATCTCTCCTTTAGTCTCCCATGTAGACACGGATCCATTCCTGTGTTTCCACTGTACACGCACAAGAGGAACCACTTTATTCCTTAAC
This sequence comes from Flaveria linearis, assembly GCA_024085815.1. Classification (NCBI taxonomy): domain Eukaryota; kingdom Viridiplantae; phylum Streptophyta; class Magnoliopsida; order Asterales; family Asteraceae; genus Flaveria; species Flaveria linearis. The sequence goes on from CM044012.1 coordinate 18,081,670, forward strand.
CTTTTCCCTTTACGATCAATGATCGCCACTGGTTGCTCCATATAATTGAGCCGTTCATCCACTTCGATATCTTCAAGTGGTACAATCATATCCTCGTCTGCCAAACACTTTCCCAGATGAGATACATGGAATGTCGGGTGAATTCCACTTAACTCGTCTGGTAGTTCCAACCTATAGGCCACCTCTCCTACTCGAGCAATGATTCAGAAAGGTCCTATATACCTCGGGCTCAACTTTCCCCGCTTCCTAAACCGTATGATACCCTTCCAAGGTAAGACTTTCAACATAACTCTATCACCCACTTGGAACTCAATCGGTCTACGTCTCTTATCAGCATACGACTTCCGCCTATCTTTAGCTGCCTTTATAAAGGCTTTGATCTTTTCTAGTTTCTCAGTCATAGCCTCAATCACCTTGATACTTCCCAACTCCTTTTGACCAATAATACCCCAACAAACGGGTGTCCTACATCTCCTACCATATAGCATCTCGTATGGTGGCATACCAATGCTGGCATGATAACTGTTATTATATGAGAATTCTTCTAACGGTAAGTGGTCATCCCAACTTCCTCCAAAATCGACCACGCATGCTCGAAGCATGTCCTTGAGTGTCTGGATCGTCCTCCCAGACTGACCGTCTGTCTGAGGATGATAAGCCGTGTTGATGTGTAGCCTCATCCCCATCGCATCGTTGAATTTCTTCTGAAATTTTGATGTAAACCGAGTGTCACGATCAGATACGATAGACACCGGTACGCCATGACGAGCTACAATCTCCTTGATGAATACATTCGCTAATCTCTTAATGGAATATGTCTCTCGGATCGGTAGGAAGTGGGCACTCTTCGTCAAACGATCAACTATCACCCATATAGCATCATACCCTCTCGGGGTACGTGGTAACTTTGTAATGAAGTCCATGGTGATATGCTCCCACTTCCACTCGGGTATATCCAACGGTTGGATTTTCCCGTACGGCTTCTGATGCTCCACCTTCACTTGCAAACAAGTAAGGCACTTGCTCACATATTCTGCTATGTCACGCTTCATACCCGACCACCAATAATCCTTCTTCATATCATGGTGCATCTTGTTAGCACCGGGATGAATGGAATATCAAGTCTTATGAGCCTCATCCATGATCTTTCCACGTAGATCCCCATAACGAGGAATCCATATTCGTCTGAATCGGGTTCTAACACCGAGAGTGTTTTCACCCAACTCTACGACTAAGTCTCTCATCCTTTCAGCGTTAAGACGATCTTCTTTCAAAGCCTCGTCTTGAAACTCCTTGACCTGCGTCATCACGTCAGAGGTCATAATCAACTGATACGCCTTCACCCGAATCGGTTCGGGTCTTTCCTTTCGGCTAAGGGCATCTGCCACCACATTGGCCTTGCCCGGATGGTAGTGGATCTCGCAATCGTAATCCTTTATGAGCTCCAACAGTCGCCTCTGCCTCATATTCAAATCTTTCTGCTCGAAAAAGTACTTTAAGCTCTTGTGATCAGTAAAGATTGTGCACTTCGTCTCGTATAAGTAGTGCCGCCAAATCTTCAAGGCAAAGACCACAGCTGCTAACTCCAAATCGTGTGTAGGGTAGTTGACTTGATGGATCTTCAGCTGTCGGGATGCGTAAGCTACCACCTTTCCATGTTGCATCAACACGTAACCTAGCCCAGAATAAGAAGCATCCGAATATACCACTAAGTCTTCGCTCCCTTCAGGTAATGTCAAGGCAGGAGCTTGTGTCAACCTCGTTTAACTCCTCAAAAGCATCCTCCTGTTCTCGACCCCATATGAACTTCACATCCTTGTGAGTCAACATTGTAAAAGGTGAGGCTATCTTAGAAAAGTCTTGGATGAATCTTAGATAATATCCTCCCAATCCTAAGAAACTACGGATCTCGGATGGCGTCTTTGGATATTTCCATTGCATCACGGCCTCAACCTTTACCGGGTCTACCATAATCCCCTAGGGATTCACCACGTGACCTAAGAACTGAACTTCGTGCAACCAGAACGCGCAGTTGGAGAACTTAGCATACAGCTTCTTATTTCTCAATGTCTCCAACACTTCCCGAATATGACCGGCATGCTCCTCTTTGCTCTTCGAATAAATCAGGATATCAACAATAAATACAATCACTGATTTTTCTAACATCGGCCGACACACTCGATTCATCAAATCCATAAACGCAGCTGGTGCGTTAGTTAAACTGAAATACATAACGAGAAACTCGTAGTGCCATAACGTGTGCGAAAAGCTGTCTTAGGGATATCTTGCTCCTTCACCTTCAGCTGATGGTATCCAGATCGAAGGTCTATCCTCGAGAACCAACTGGCACGTTGGAGCTGATCAAACAAGTCATCAATCCTTGGTAATGGATACTGATTCCTCACCATCAACTTGTTCAACTCACGGTAGTTGATGCACATCCTCATACTACCATCCTTTTTCTCCACGAACAAGACCGGAGCACCCTAAGGAGAGATACTCGGTCTAATGAAACCCTTATCAAGCAACTCTTGCAGTTGCTCCATCAATTCCTTCATCTCAGTCGGAGCCAACCGATACGGTGCCTTAGCTACAGGCTGAGCATTGGGTATCAAGTCAATTTGAAACTCAATTTCATGATCCGGTGGCACACCTGTTAAGTCCTCTGGAAACACATTAGGAAAGTCACACACCACCGGTACATCAGACAATTATGGTGTTGACGTGTCCATATCCTTCACGTAGGCCAAATAAGCACTACATCCACGCCTCATGCAATTTCCCGCCACCACTATCGAAATCACTTTCAGGATCGTCGTAACTCGATCACCGTATATCGTCACCGAACTCCCGTCAGATGCTGTCAATCTAATCATCTTCTTACGACACACAATGTTCGCCTCATGGTCTGCTAACCAATCCCTTCCTAGGACTACATCGAATCCGCCTAAGATCATTACAAACAGTCTAGCAGGAAACTTATGACCTTCTAGTTCTATATCACAACCATCAATCAAGCAGAAATCCTGGTAGACTTACCTATGGTAGTTTCTAAATCAAAGGGCTCATCAATACATCTACTACTAACAGGCAATTTAGCACAGAAAGCAGCAGAAATAAAACTCCTACTTGCACCAGAATCGAATAACACAGAAGCAAGAGTTTGATTTACTAGAAACATACCTGACACAACATCGGGGTTCGTCCTAGCCTCCTCCCTGGTCATCATGAATGCTTTGGTGCTTGCCCTTTTCTCCTCAGTTTTGGTCTTCTTCCCTGCTCCGGACTCTCTGCCTCGGCTTCTTGCATTCCCTGCTCAGGTGACCTACTTCACCATAATTGAAGCACCTCGCCGCTACGCAATCTCTAGAGATATGGTCGCGCTTCCCGCCCTTGAAACAAATATTAAGCCCCATCCTGCACTCACCAGCGTGCTCCTTCAAACACTTACCGCACTTCTTCACTCCCGAGCTTGTGGCAACCACCCATCGATCATCCACTCTCGCTATCTTGTTATTCAGGATAAAGCCACCACGCCCAAACCATTTCCGATTCTAGTTCCAGTCATCACCACCTGTCTTCTTCCCTTTAACCACCATCACCGCCCTCTCATTGTACAATCTTCTAGCCAAATCAACCACCGACCTAAATGTACTCGGTCGGGCGGCGATCATATGCCTGCAGATATCCGCCAGAAAGCCCTTAATGTATCTTTTGATCTTCCTTGACAGGGGCGTCACCTGATCCGGCACCAGCCGTGCCATCTTGTTAAACTTGGTGGTGTACTGCTGATGTGTCACGGTTCCCGCGTCCAGCTGAAGGAACTCTCCCTCCACCTTGTCCAACTCTCGATGAGGGCAAAACTCCTCAATCACCAACTTCTTCAGCTCATTCCACCTCATTCTACTAATCGACCTGCTACCCTCGGCTTGGACGATGTTGTCCCACCAACATAGAGCCGAGTCCACAAACGAATGAGTGGCAAACTTCACCTACTGGTCCTCTCGGCACTTGCTGATTTCAAGGACAGCCTCCATCTCCCTCACCCATCGATGAGCAGCAGCAATAGTGCCATTACTATCAAAGGTAGGATGCTTGCATCTTTGAAATGCCCCATAGTTACAGTCTCGTGCCGCCGCAGGCACAGGCTCTTCTTCCTCCTCTTCCTCATCAGTAGGGATAACCGTCTCGGTCTCCGGTTGTTCTCTTCCTCCCGAGGACCTGTTCCTATCCTTCCTCTCTCCTTCTCTAACAGCTTTAATCACTTCGGTCACCACATACGGAAGGATCGTCTGCATGACCTGATGAACCTCCTCCACCACGGCCTCCTTCACTGAGGCTCTCAAATTAGCACTCTCATCACCACCCTCCGGATGAGGGGTCTCAGGCTCCTCATGGGTCACCTTTTTAACCCTGGGCCTTCCTCTTATAACCCGTGGTCCAGCACCATATCCACCACGTACTCCGCCTCGTGAAGCCTTAGAAGATCTACCTCCAGCCATCCTCTAACACACTATAAGATCCAAACACTAACACGGTCATTCAAGGTAATAGCTCTGATTATGTCAGGTATGGTAAGTCCCTAATTACAGTGGCCAGTTGTGATTAGCCACTTACTTTACTCTTCATACCCCAAGCATTTCCTATCCTGACTACATCAGTATCTAAATCTACTAAGGGCAAACAGATCAAATAACATGCGCACATAATACCGGTTAACATTAAAGAAAATACCCGATGGCACGTAGCTACTCGGACTAACATCCCTTCCCTTTGTCCCATTCTCAATTTAACTTTAGGTTTCTTTTGAAAATCTTTACCCATTTCACTTAAACTTTGGCTCTGATACCAACTTGTAAGGCCCCGTTCTCGGGCACCTCACAGTTGATCAATCATCGCACATAAAACATACATTTAATTATAACATCGCCGCGGAAATTAACTAAAATCATTTGTATAATAATGAAAGCTTTTGCAAAGTAATACAATACAGTTAACTGTTACAAAATATCATAACTGCATTACATCATAAAAACATCATTGTTATACTAATGGATGCCATCCCAAAAATGCCAAGTAGTTGCCCCGTGCCATCCTCAGCAACTATTACCTGCCAACTGGAAAATACATAAAAGTCATTGTTGCTGAGTGAGTTCTAGTTTTATAAATAAAATACCTTACTTTCGTGAAAACCTTTCTTTACTTTCATACGCGATCATGCATCATACATATACATAGAAAATATTATTGTTAACTTTCACAATCATTCATTTTTCCATCACCAGCATATTCATAGCATTCTTTCATTTCATGCTTTTCATTAACGTTCTCTTACTTTCGTTCTCATTCTTTTGTAACGTACTTTACATCATTATTTTACTTTCTTACTTTCCTTCTTTCTTTCTTTCATACGTTACGTCATTCTTTTACTTTCATATGGATCGATGACAATACCCCGAACATTATGCACGAAGCTGATGCTAGGCCTGTAGTCATTAAACCACGAACAATGCGGACGAAGCTGACCCAGTCACCTAGGGCAAGTCATCTCTCCCATTAATTAAAACCAATTGGTAATACCCCGAACATTGTGCACGAAGTTGATGCTGGACTTGTGGTAGTTAAACCACGAACATTGTGCACGAAGCTGATCTAGTCACCTAAGTGTAAGGCGCCCTCCCCCGGCATCTCACAGTTGGTCATTCATCGCACATAAAACATTTTAAAACGTACGTTTATTTTGCAGCGGAATTTAAATCTTTTATTAATAGCTAAAAATATGTCATTTCATTACATTACAAAATTCGTTTTCATCTCAAAATACAATGACATGTCAAAATATGGATGCCAGCCTCAAAACGCTCTCAGTAGCTTATGCATCCATGCCTGCAACTCCTCAGCATCAACGAATTACCTGCCAACTATCATACATACAAAAGTCAGTGACGCTGAGTGTGTTCTAGTTTTTATAATAAAATACTTTACTTTCTTCAAAACCAATCTTTACATTCAACCATGGTCATACATCATACGTACATCCATTCTATATATTCTTTATTCATTCCATTCTTTTATTTACTTTCGTATTCATATCATTGTTCATACTTCTCACTATCTTTTACCTTCTTTTTCTCTTACGTTCTTTTCGTACTTTACGTTCGTCAGTTGTCATACATCATACATACATACTGATAATAATTATTATTATCTTCATCATCATCATTCGTTCATTCATATCATATCGCACTTTTCGTACATCATTTGCTATCTTTCACTTCTATCTAGATCCTGTCAAGCTTTACCCACTTCATGGCACGCAGCCACGATTGCTGAGGTCGAATGACAATGATCCTGTTTTGTACTTTATTATTATATTTTGTTAACATTCAATTCATACATTCCTTTGCTCATTACTCATAATTACTCTAATCTTGTCTCATGCAATATCCCCGACTCATGCTCGAAAGCTGATGCTTTGCCGGGGCCTATACACAAACCCCCGACTTATTTTCGAAGACTGACACAGCATCGGGATACGCGACAAAGATCCCATTTGAGTCAATCACATGGATTGAACTCTATCCGAGTTTGTTGCAACACAAAGTCGCTCACCTCAATATCTTATCTCATGCAGTACCCCTGACTCATGTCCGAAGACTGATACTGTGCCGGAGCCTGATAAACAAACCCCCGACTCATGTCCGAAGACTGACATAGTACCGGAGTATGCGACAAAGATCTCATCTCTCTATTTTGTCTCATGCAATACCCCTGACTCATGTCCGAAGACTGATACTGTGCAGGGGCCTGTAATCAAACCCCCGACTCATGTCCGAAGACTGACATTGTACCGGGGTACGCGACACGGATCTTACCATCCGTCACTTCCATACTCACCATTCATTATTTCATATGTTTGTTCGTTTCGTACTTTATCGTATTCGTTCGTTTATACTTTATCATTATGTTTCACTTCGTTACATAAAACTTTACGTTCATTAATTTATTCGTTCATACATCACACCACGTAGGGTCATACATAATGTATTACAAAACATCATACGTACGTTTTGAAAACTCTTTAACGAAGAAAGATAACATATCACTCGCACACATACACATCATAGTCTCCATCATATCATCATGCACACATCAAGCATAATCCATCATAACAGATCCTATCTCAATCATTTTCTTCTCATAAGGCCCCTTAGAAAATCCTAAGTCTCAAACAAGGCGTATGGAATACCCTAGTACATCAGCAGAAATTCTAAGTGTAAAAGCTTCTGGGCGCATGGGCACTATTTGGGAGTTTCTGCCCTGTTTGGGCGCTTCGCCACTATGCAGGCGCATGGCGCCTGTTCAGCGCATCAACACTTAGCCGTTTTAACACTTGGGTGCCTGGGAACTATTTTGGCTTTTCTTCCCTGTTTGGGCACTTTGCCACTGTTTGGGCGTCTGAGCTTACACTTAAATTTTTAACACTTAGGCGCATGGGGTTTGGGCGGTTAGGCATATTTAGGCAATTGGCCGTTGGGCGCATGGGAACACTATTTAGGCGCATGGGATCATTTTGAAATATTTTCTATGCTACATACAACACCCGATTATCATTCTAACACTACCCAAACACAGATCTATCATACTAGGGCTCTTAAAACATTCTAACATCAATTTTTTGGCCATAATCAAACTCTAAAACATACACACACATATTATTTTCGAACGTACAGCTATAAACCCACGGTTTCTTTTAAAAATGTTTTCTTGGTATGCATAATAGCCCCAAACACTTTAGATTCAGTAAAAGAGGGCTTCAAGAAACTCACCTGAAACAATTTTTCAGTAGCTCACTTCAAATCCGAGACTCACCTTCAAATTCAGCTCCTAATGTCACACCCCGGGCCCAGGGCCCAGGTAGGGTGGGACGTCACAGACTAGCAACAACATACATGGCAGCGGAAACAAACCAATATAGAAGCTCAAAGGGAGAGAACATCACATGGCATTTAAAGTTTTAAAAGATACCTAGCTGGAAACAAATCCAGCCCCTAATGTTTTCATAGTTCAACATAAATGAAATAATCATTATATCAATATTTTCCATAAATGTTCAAATTGTTCAAGTCATAATTTTGGTCACTCAGGCGAATGCCATGGTCTCGGGGGTTGAGTCTAAGTCTTCCATAATAGCTAAGAGTCTTCACGGATTACCTGAAACATGCTCAAAAGAAAATAGTGTCAACTAAAAAGTTGGTGGTGCAAGTGCTTAAAATTTAAAAATAAAAGGAACTATTGAAGTCCACATTTAAAGGTTTAGAATCAGGTGTGAAAGCTTATGAAAAATCTCATTTGATTTTGGAAAGAATCATTTTTAGTATCAATCATCGTGAGGTATCACAATCAACCCTGCACTCGGTCCCCGGTAGGCCTCTTCTAAACTTGTGTTTAACCGGATATTCCCGAAGGAAGGAACCAAGCCTCAAAACAGTGAACCATACCTGCCAGGATGGTTCACCATAGTTTCTTAATCAAAACCTGTTACATGCCACATACGATCCCTCAGGATCTCAGTGGGGTACCTCCTTGTAGCGGAAGCCACTGTGTGTGGGGGATTCCCCAAATAGAACTATCCATATAAAACAAGCGGTTCATAAAAGAATTAATGATCATGATATAAGTATCAGCAGGTATCCATAAGTCCCACATACAAGCATCAAGTAAAGCACAATCATAGTTCATAAAACAACAGAGCATGTTTCATCCCAAAAACAGTAAGTAAAAGGGGATCACTAGAACTCACCTTAAGTGTTAAGCAAAAGAAACTCTTCGTGTGCCGGGAATATCTCAAGTCTAGCATCCTAACATGAATATATTAAGTGATTAGATACTGCTCTAAACCTATTTAAGGTGCAAAAAGAGTGTATAAGTCTTAGTTTGTCGGATTCGGCTTTGATTCGATTAGGGTTTGCATAAAAAGTTTCCTTTTATGGAAAGTCAATGTTTCTCATACAATCAAGGATTTTCACATTATTAAGTCAAGAATATATGGTAAATATGCTATTCAAGTGACTAAAGGGCTCATTTGAGTCGGTTATGAAGTTTGGCAAAATTTTACAGTTTAGCCCCTGAAGTTTCAAAATTGACAGTTTCTACCCTCAAGTTTGGTTTCTTGCATTAGATGGCTTTTATAACCAAAAATCAGGTTCATGAACTTAAAGTAAATTATTTTTAAGAAAATATACACAAATTTTCAGATTATGGGTTCGGTTTATTAATTACGCGTTTAACGTTCCCGGTTACGGTAAAACCGAAGGGTTTTAAATGGTTACCTATGAGTTTTCATATTTTTGAGTGTTGGACCATTAGATAAATTTTTAAAGAAATTTTTATAAGTTTCCAACCCTTTAAATCACAAAATTTTCCTCTAATAGTTGAAAGACTCGGTTTTACGTTTAACCCGTTAAAACGCGTTTTTAACCGAATTTGACCATTTAAAAGCTCGTTTGACCAACTTTTCTACTTTATAAGTTATTTTCTCACTTAACCTTCTGAAATAACATGGTTTTTATTATTTTTAACTTTATACTCATATTTCTTAGATTTTCCTCAAAAACGTCACCCGGTTAGTACTTATTTTTACTTAAAAATCCATTTAAATTACCTTTTGACCACATAACTTACCCATAAACTACAGAACACATTATTAAACCTTATTAAGTCTGGAATTATGTTCAAAAAGTTTAAATTCTAAGTTTTCTTGTTTTTAAGTAATTTTACCATGTTTTCAGGTCCCGAAAGTGACAAAAATGGGTCTAATCACAACATGTCCTTTATTCCAGAGATTAATATTCATCAAAACTTTCTGAAATAACAGTTCCAAATTGTGGCCTATTTGTTCTACACATCCATAGACTTCAAATATATCGAAAATATCATAACCGACCATTACACATGTGTAAATCATTGTAACTTGAGTTTAAACATTACCAAAACTTTATTTAACTTAAAAATCAGATTTTTAGGGTGTTTAAAGGTTATTTTTGAGAAGGTTATGACCCTTGTTTGAGAGGGTTTCCAAACAAGTGTCTAAAAGAGGTCATTACATGTAGAAAGAAGGATTTTCAATAAGTACATATGTTATAACATCACGTTCATGGTGTACACCCATTTGTAACATTCAAAATAGGTTATTAGAAGTCTTATGAACTATTAAAAAGCAGGTTACAAGTTTTTTTACAAAGGTTACAAGGTACACAAGTTAGATGGTGCAAAAACACCAAAAATAGGGTTTTCAAGAGGTAAATTGGGTTCTACCCGTTAGAATAACTATCATATGATGTGATATACCTTCAAGAACATTAGGAAATCCTCAAGAACAAAGTGATGGTGAGAAGTTTCTGCTACAACAAGGAAAGGTAAGGTTTTTAGGTGAAAAATGAAGAAAACATGAGAAATGACCAAAACCGACAACATGGAGCATACACTTGATGTAACTCACGGTTTGTAGGGTGTTGATGGTCGTGGATGGCCAGAAACTCCATGGACTTGGCTTTAGAATCTCGAACAAAGGCTGGAAAGCACGGGTTTGCAAGTTCCAAGCACCAAAAGCTCACACAATGGTCACCTTCTTGCGGTTTGAAGCTTGGCCAATGCTAGTGTTGTTGTTGTTCATGATTTTGGAGCTGAAATGAGAGAGTTTGTGATGGTTGTGTGTGGGTTTTCAGGAGAGAACCGAGAGAGAGAGTGGAGAAAGTGAGAGTGGAGTTGGTCTTGCAAATGGAGAATGCATGAGAAGGTAATGGGTGATAGAGATGGTGGTGTGTAGTGGCAAGCAAGAGATTTTATTAGGGGCAAGGGGGCGGCTGAGTTTTCTCAATTAATGGGGGTTTTAGTTTAAATTTTAATGTAGATAAGTAATAGGTAGTGTTAATTTATTGTGTAGTGTAGTATTTTAGATGGTAAAAGTTTTTAATTAGTTGATGTGTCTTGCATGATTATGCATGCCTAAGCTGAAAATTAATGTGTGTTTGAGCACACATGTTAACTGTTTCAATTAGGACTTTGAATTATAGTTAGGGTGACTAATCAACATTCCCGGGCACTAAGTTTCTAAAAGATAAGACTTGAAATAACTAAAATTCACAAAAATCACATAGAATCATAAAAATGGATCAAATAACAAATGATGATTCTAATATTATTGATATAGTTAAATTGTTTCTATTATTAGTACTCATAAGATGAGAAATGATGCAGTTAAATTAGGGTTTAGAATAGTGACCTTGGGACCGGTTGTGACATTCTCCCACCGTTTAGGAAATTTCCTCCCGAAATTTTAGCTTCGATTAGAATCTGAACGGGTGGGTTTGAAGAGATGCGGGTAATTCTTTCTGATCTCATCTACACATTCCCAAGTGAATTCCGGTCCTCGTCTCGAGTTCCATCTAACCTTGACCTTGGGTGTGCGGCTTCGCCTGAGTTGCTTAACCAAGCGGTCCATGATCGCTATGGGTTCTTCCACGAAGTTCAGCTTATCATTGATTCTTTTCTCCTTCAACGGTAGCTCTAAGGTTTTGTCTACCAGGCACATCTTCAAGTTTGACACATGGAAGGTGTCGTGTATATAACTCAACTTCTGAGGCAGTTTCAATTTGAAAGCCATAGGACCAATTCTTGCAAGTATTTTGAATGGTCCAATGTATCTCGGGCTTAACTTTCCTCTTTTTCCAAACCTCACGGTTCCCTTCCACGGTGCTACCTTCAGCATTACTCTATCACCTACCTGAAACTCTAATGGTTTTCGTCTCCTATCAGCGTATTTCTTCTGACGGACCCTTGCTGCCCGTAGACGCTCCTTGATTTTGAAAATCTTATCGGTGGTCTCCAATACGATATCGGGTCCCAATACTTGGCTATCACCAGTTTCATTCCAACTCAATGGTGACCGACATTTCCTACCATAGAGAGCCTCATACGGAGCCGCATTGATACTCGCATGGTAACTGTTATTATAGGGGAACTCCACCAACGGGAGATGGTTATCCCTGTTCCCACCAAAGTCAATCACGCAAGCTCTCAGCATATCTTCTAAAGTTTGAATAGTCCTTTCGCTTTGACCATCAGTTTGCGGGTGGGAAGCATTGCTTAAGTCCAGACGGGTTCCTAAGGCTTGTTGGAGTGATTTCCAGAAATGCGAAGTGAAAAGCTATCACGGTTGGAGATTATTGATAGTGGCACACCATGCCTAGCCACTATTTCATTAATATACAGTTGAGCCAGTCTTGACATCTCATAATCATCCCGAATTGGCAAGAAGTGAGCTGATTTAGTTAGTCTATCCACTATTACCCAAAAAGCATCATGACCTCTAGACGTTCTGGGTAACTTAGTAACAAAATCCATCGTGACGTTATCCCATTTCCATTCTGGGATTTCGGGCTGCTGTAACGTCCCTGAAGGTTTTTGGTTTTCAGCTTTTACCATGGCACAAGTTAGACATTTTCCGACATAAACAACGATTGATTTCTTGATTCCAGGCCACCAGAAAAGTGCCTTTAAATCCTGGTACATTTTATCACTTCCAGGGTGAACTGAGTACGTAGATTTGTGAGCTTCGTCGAGAATTACCTCTCGAATTCCCCCATTCTTTGGCACCCATGTTCTCCCTTCGCACTTTTATGTTCCATCGTTTCCTATTTCAAATCGCTTTTCCATTCCAGTTAACCCTTCTCCTGCTAAATTTTCCTCCTTTAACGCTTCACTTTGAGCTTCTTTCAGCCTTGCAATTAGGTCGGTGTACACACTTATCCTTAAGACTCGTACACGAGGAGGTTTTTCTCTCTCCTTTCGGCTCTAGGCATCTGCCACCACATTGGCTTTACCGGGATGGTAACGAATTTCACACTCGTAGTCGTTTAACAGCTCAACCCATCTTCTCTGATGCATGTTTAGCATCTTCTGGTCAAGAATGTGTTGCAAACTTCGATGGTCAGTGTAAATGACGCACTTCGTGCCATAGAGGTAGTGCCTCCACATTTTGAGAGCAAACACCATGGCACCTAATTCCAGATCGTGCGTAGTATAGTTCTTCTCGTGATCGTTTAGCAGTCTAGATGCATATACCATGACCTTGTTGCGTTGCATTAGCACGCATCCTAGCCCTTGACGCGAGGCATCACAATAGACTACGAAGTCTTCGACTCCTTCTGGAAGGGCCAGGACAGGTGCACTGCATAACTTTTCCTTAAGCATCTCAAATGCTTCATCTTGCTCTTGTTCCCACACAAAGGCTTTGTTCATCTTAGTCAGTGGGGTCAAGGGTTGCACAATGCGTGAGAAGTCCTTTATGAATCGTCGGTAGTATCCGGCCAGTCCTAGGAATTGCCTAATCTCAGTGGGAGTTTCAGGAATCTTCCAATTCTTTATGGCTTCAATCTTGGAAGGGTCAACTTGAATCCCATTCTCATTCACTACATGCCCTAGAAATTGGATCTCTCGCATCCAAAATTCACATTTAGGAAATTTGGCATATAGTTTCTCATTCTTGAGTAACTCAAGAATTAGTCTGAGATGCCTCTCGTGCTCTTCCTTACTACCGGAGTAGATTAGGATGTAGTCTATGAACACGATCACAAATTTGTCGAGATAAGGGCGGCGTACACGGTTCATGAGATCCATGAACGCTGCTGGTGCATTAGTCAGTCCAAATGGCATGACTAAGTACTCATAGTGTCCATACCTAGTTCGGAAGGTCGTCTTGGGTATGTCTTCTTCTCTTATCTTTAGTTGGTGGTAACCGGATCTCAAATCTATCTTGGAGAAGTAGCTTGCCCCTTGAAGTTGATCGAATAGGTCGTCTATCCTCGGAAGAGGGTAACGGTTCTTTGTGGTCAACTTATTTAACTCCTGGTAGTCAATGCACATACGTAAGGTTCCATCCTTCTTTTTCACAAATAGCACCGGGGCACCCCATGGAGAGACACTTGGTCGTATGAATCCTTTGTCCTATAGTTCTTGAATTTGCACCATCAGTTCCTTCATTTCAGGAGGGGCGAGTTGATACGGCGCCTTGGCTACTGGTGCAGCGCCAGGCAGCAAATCTATTTGGAACTCAACTTGTCAACTCGGGGGAAGTCCCGGTAGGTCTTCCGGAAACACTTCTGGGTATTCAGAAACCACTGGGATATCTACAATCTTCTTCTCCTCTTTGGTCTTCATCACGTAGACTATGAAAGCTGAGCATCCCCTCCTTAAGCTCTTGGTAGCTTTTAAATGGGATATCATGGGGCATAAAGTGTTACTCCTTTCTCCTTGCACCACTAACACTTCCTTGTTGTTCAACGGTATCTTGAGTAGGCGTTCATCGCATACAATTTCGACTCTATTCTTAGCTAGCCAGTCCATACCAACCACCACGTCAAATCCTCCTAACTTAATAGGCATCAGATTTATTCTAAATGTATTTCCTTTTAGATTCAATGAGCAATCCTTGATGACTTCATTAGTTTTTAAATGGGATATCAATGAGCAATCCTTGATGACTTCCTTTTGTATTTCCTCCTTAAGCTCTTGGTAGCTTTTAAATGGGATATCATGGGGCATAAAGTGTTACTCCTTTCTCCTTTCACCACTAACACTTCCTTGTTGTTCAACGGTATCTTGAGTAGGCGTTCATCGCATACAATTTCGACTCTATTCTTAGCTAGCCAGTCCATACCAACCACCACGTCAAATCCTCCTAACTTAATAGGCATCAGATTTATTCTAAATGTATTTCCTTTTAGATTCAATGAGCAAATCCTTGATGACTTCATTAGTTTCTAAAATGTTACCGTCAGCTAATTCAACGGTAAACGTATCGGTTAAGGTACACGCATCTAAGTCAATTAAAGATCTAAAAGCATTAGAGATATAACTCACAGTCACTCCAGTATCGAACAAAACAGTAGTAGGATGGTTGTTTACAAGGAACGTACCGTTAACCACATTAAGTTCCTTTTGAGCTCCAGCCGGAACCATCACGAATGCTCTTCCCTTAGGCTTGTTGGGCTTGGCATCCTTGTCTTTACCCAGCTTAGGACACTTGTTTCTCATGTGTCCTGGATCACCACATTCATAGCATTGTTTTCCTGGTGCGTAAGTACAATCCTTGATTAAAGGACCTGTCCTCTTGCATCTAAACCTGGGCATCGGGTTACATTCCCCTTGATGGTGTAGTTTGCACTTGTTGCAAAACAGGCTTGTCCCCGAGTACAGTCTCCGGGTCTTGCTTCCCTGATCTTCGCGTCTCGCACCTTCAAAACTCTTTCTACCTGACCCGCTACTACTTCCAACCGCTATCTTTACCTCAAACTACTTTCTTTTCTCACCAATAGACTTCCTCTTCTCATCAACCCTAGTTTGCTCAGTCCATCCAGCTCTAACTAAGTCGTCAGTCAAACTACTGGTAAGGTCAACTGCAGATTGTAGAGTCAAGGGTTTGGAGGAGCGGACCATTCCCCTAACTCTAGGATGTAGCCCCCATATGAATCGTGCCACGCCTTTAGATTCAGGTGTCACCAGATGAGGAACCAGTAGAGATAGGGCTAAGAATCGATTGATGTACTCGGTGTAATTGGGACCTTTCATTTCCAGACCCAGGAATTCTGACTCTAGCTTCTCAAGTTGATTGATGGGGCAATACTTGTTGGTTAAGAACTCTCTGAATTCGGTCCAGCTTATTTGATTTGCAGCATTCCTTCCACGTGCTTGAGTGATCGACTTCCACCACTCCAATGTCGATCCTTTCAGTGATTGAGAGGCGAATCTCACCATATGGACCATTTTGCATTCGCTAATATCCAAAACAGCTTCCATCTCGTCAATCCATCTATAAGTTTCTATCGCACCCTCGGTGCCATAGAAGTCCTTGGGTTTGCATGCCATAAAGGTCTTATAGGAGCATCCATTCCTTATCTCTTCGGCTTCTTCATTGTGGTCCTCGTTGTTCCCAAGTCCATCATTTCCACTTGTATTACTCCGATCAGCATTGATTTGAGCGATAATGGTCGGGATGGCGTTAGCAATTTGTTATGCTACCAGGTTAGCCATCATCTCGTCATTCTCTTGGTTAGCATTTTCTCTGCGGGGAGTTCCCGGTGGGGTAGGTTGATTTCCTGTTTGCCTGGCCTCCTCATGGTGGCCTCTTGTAGCTCCTCGCCTCCCAAATCGTGTTCCCCTCCTAGTTGGCATTCTGATAGTTTCACAGATAGATTCATTTAGCATCTCAAAATTTGTTTCGAATAGCTCATGCATCATTACCCTATTATACCTCGCCTCAGGGGGAGAAGTCATGGTGTATATACATATATATTTATATACAACCCACTAAGTGATTGTTACAAGGTTCAATTCAAAGCATATGGTACCAGTTTAGACAATCAATCAGAATGGGCACAGACAAATTTCAAAGCATAACTTAACATAATGCAAGTTAATATAAATAGTCCAATAACCTAATCCCAAACAAGTAGTTTCATAGTTAAATAGAGATAGTAGTATCAGCAAGCAAGTTGAATCAGAGCCATGCCTTTACAATTTGGAAGGTGCCATTACCCCCATAATAGTAATAATAATAATATCAAACATTGATGAAGATTGTTTCCTTCAACTGTCTAAAGACAGATAGTCCCATTTCTCATCCCTACTCTCACATCCACCTTTTCTTCAACCATCCAAGCCATCCAGAGTTCTTCTTCTTCTGTTCCTATTCCAACCTCTGCACCCTATGTGAAGCCATCATAGCCTGGAATTGAGCAGACTGGGAGGTCCAGGTAGCGTGCTGAAGAGTCAGCTCGTGGCGACGGACGGTCTTGAAGATCTCATCCAGTGCTGCATCAGAGGGTCCTACGTCACTTGCCTGGCGGCTAGACTGGGAGTACCTATCACCAGCCAGTACGCTAGGGCCGTCATACATACTGTGCCTCGGTGGCATCCAGGGGTCATCATGTGGGTGGCGTCGGAGTGGGTCAAACGGCGGTGGTGCGGGTATAGGAGTCCTAACAGGTGGTGGAGGAGGAGGTGGCATCCTAAATGAGACTGAAGGTCCAGGCCTAGCACTCTTGCGTGGACGAGTGATAACACGTGCTCCCCTATTCCCGAGAGGTGGGATAGGCGAGTGAGCAGAAGCAGCAACGTGTGGAGAGTCGGAGCGTGTCCGGCTCCTAGAAGGTGTCGTTGAGGAAGTGTCCTCAGAAGCTTCGGTGTCGTCCGATGTGATGGATATCCATCCTGGGTGTCCGCATCTCCGGAGGTATGCCTCGTACTCAGTCTGAGGCTTCGCTCTTCTAAGGGTTCCAGTAGGGGTAGTCTCATTGTCTGGGTGTGCGGGCACCTTACCTTTATCTGCCATAGTCCTTGTGCCCTGTATAGAAACATCATGAGTAATTTGGTTTCTCATAGCTCATGATTATAACGATAGTACTAGTAATAGTAGTAATGGCAGTAGCATCAGATATTCTAACATATCATTTGTCAGTGATATCAAAATCAATAGTCTTATCAAATAGTATCAGATATCCCAATACATCATTTGTCAATGACATTGAGTCAATAGTCTCTTTAAATAGTGTCAGATAGCATAGTTCATCATAGAAGTCATTTAAATCCCCTTTTTTATAATAAGTTTCAAAATCATCAACGTGAATCAAAAAGTCCAAACATTACCTAAAGGTTCGTGATGGAAATTACACATCCGGTAAATTCATGATTACGTTGATCAAGTGTAATCATCAATTTACCCAACCTGATCATTCCAACACTCCCCACAAGGACAGTCCTAGGGTATCAGGGTTGTAGCCTAAGGTCTAATATGGTATTCCCGTCTTCTCTACAACCTTAGGCTCTGATACCAATATGTCACACCCCGGGCCCAGGTAGGGTGGGACGTCACAGACTAGCAACAACATATATGGCAGCGGAATCAAACCAATATAGGAGCTCAAAGGGAAAGAACATCACATGGCATTTAATGTTTTAAAAGACACCGGGCTGGAAACAAATCCAGCCCCCAATGTTTACATAGTTCAACATAAATCAAATAGTCATTGTATCAACATTTTCCATAAATGTTCAAATTGTTCAAGTCATAATTTTGGTCACACAAGCAAATGCCATGGTTTCAGGGGTTGAGTCTAAGTCTTCCATAATAGCTAAGAGTCTTCACGGATTACCTGAAACATGCTCAAAAGAAAATAGTGTCAACTAAAAAGTTGGTGAATTCAAGTGCTTAAAATTTAAAAATAAAAGGGACTCTTGAAGTCTACATTTAAAGGTTTGGAATCAGGTGTGAAAGCTTATGAAAAATCTAATTTGATTTTTAAAGCATCATTTTTAGTATCAATCATCGTGGGGTATCACAATCAACCCTGCACTCGGCCCCAGGTTGGCCTCTTCTAAACTTGTGTTTAACTGGATATTCCTGAAGGAAGGAACCAAGCCTCAAAACAGTGAACCATACCTACCAGGATGGTTCACCATAGTTTCTTAATCAAAACCTGTTACATGCCACATACGATCCCTCAGGATCTTAGTGGGGTACCTCCCTGTAGCGGGAGCCGCTGTGTGTGGGGGATTCCCCAAATGATCTATCCACATAAAACAAGCGGTTCACAAAAGAATTAATGATCATGATCTAAGTATCAGCAGGTATCCATAAGTCCCACATACAAGCATCAAGTAAAGCATAATCATAGTTCATAAAACAACAGAGCATGTTTCATCCCAAAAACAGTAAGTAAAAGGGGATCACTAGAACTCACCTTAGGTGTTAAGCAAAAGAAAATCTTCATGTGCCGGGAATATCTCAAGTCTAGCACCCTAATATGAATATATTAAGTGATTAGCTACTGCTCTAAACCTATTTAAGGTGCAACAAGAGTGTCTAAGTCTTAGTTTGCCGGATTCGGCTTTGATTCGATTAGTCAAGGTTTCTCATACAATCAAGGATTTTTACATTATTAAGTCAAGAATATATAGTAAATATGCTATTCAAGTGACTAACAGGCTCATTTGAGTCGGTTATGAAGTTTGGCAAAATTTTACAGTTTAGCCCCTAAAGTTTCAAAATTGACAGTTTCTACACTCAAGTTTGGTTTCTTGCATTAGATGGCTTTTATAACCAAAAATCATGTTCATGACTTTAAACTAAATTATTTTTAAGAAAATATACACAAATTTTCAGATTATGGGTTCGCTTTATTAATTACGCGTTTAACGTTCTCGGTTACGGTAAAACCGAAGGGTTTTAAATGGTTACCTATGAGTTTTCATGTTTTTGAGTCTTGGACCAGTAGCTAACTTTTTAAAGACATTTTTATAAGTTTCCAACCCTTTAAATCACAAAATTTGCCTCTAATAGTTGAAAGACTCGTTTTTACGTTTAACCCGTTAAAACGCGTTTTTAACCGAATTTGACCATTTAAAAGCTCGTTTGTCCAAATTTTCTACTTTATAAGTTATTTTCTCACTTAACCTTATTAAATAACATGGTTTTTATAATTTTTAACTTTATACTTATATTTCTTAGATTTTCTTCAAAAACGTCACCCGGTTAGTACCCGTTTTTACTTAAAAATCTATTTAAATTACCTTTTGACCACATAACTTACCCATAAACTCCAGAACACGTTATTAAACCTTATTAAGCCTGGAATTCTGTTCAAATAGTTTAAAGTCTAAGTTTTCTTGTTTTTAAGTAATTTTACCATGTTTTCGGGTCCCGAAAGTGACTAAAATGGGTCTAATCACAATATGTCCTTTATTCTAGAGATTAATATTCATCAAAAATTTCTGAAATAACTGTCCCAAATCATGGCCTAGTTGTTCTACACATCCATAGACTTCAAATATATCAAAAATGTCATAACCGACCATTACACATGTGTAAATCATTGTAACTTGAGTTTAAACATTACCAAAACTTCATTTAACTTAAAATTCAGATTGTTGGGGTGTTTAAAAGTTATTTTTGAGCAGGTTATGACCCTTGTTTGAGAGGGTTTCCAAACAAGTGTCTAAAAGAGGTTGTTACATGTAGAAAGAAGGATTTTCAAGATGTACATATGTTATAACCTCACGTTCATGGTGTACACCCATTTGTAACATTAAAAACAGGTTATTAGAGGTCTTATGAACTATTAAAAATCAGGTTACAAGTTTTGTTTCCAAAGGTTACAAGGTACACAAGTTAGATGGTTCAAAAACACCAAAAATAGGGTTTTAAAGAGGAAATCGGGTTCTACCCGTTCGAGTAACTATCATATCGTGTGATATACCTTCAAGATTGTTGGGAACTCCTCAAGAACAAAGTGATGGTGAGAATTTTCTGCTACAACAAGGAAAGGTAAGGTTTTTAGGTGAAAAATGTAGAAAACATGAGAAATGACCAAAACCGACAATGGAGCTTACACTTGACGTAACTCATGGTTTGGAGGGTGTTAATGGTCGTGGATGGCCAGAAACTCCTTGGAATTGGCTGTAGAATCTTGAACAAAGGCTGGGAAGCACAGGTTTGCAAGTTCCAAGCACCAAGTGCTCACACAATTATCACCTTCTTACGGTTTGAAGCTTGGCCGATGCTAGTGTTGTTGTTGTTCGCGATTTTGGAGCTGAAATGAGAGAGTTTGTGATGGTTGTGTGTGGGTTTTCAGGAGAGAACAGAGAGAGAGAGTGGAGAAAGTGAGAGTGGAGTTGGTCTTGCAAATGGAGAATGCATGTGAAGGGAATGGGTGATAGAGATGGTGGTGTGTAGTGGCAAGCAAGAGATTTCATTGGGGGCAAGGGGGCGGCTGAGTTTTGTCAATTAGTAGGGGTTTTAGTTTAAATTTTAGTGTAGATAAATAATAGGTAGTGTTAATTTGTTGTGTAGTGTAGTATTTTAGATGGTAAAAGTTTTTAATTAGTTGATGTGTCTTGCATGATTATGCATGCCTAAGCCGAAAATTAATGTGTGTATGAGCACACATGTTAATTGTTTCAATTAGGACTTTGAATTCTAGTTAGGGTGACTAATCAACATTCCCGGGCACTAAATTTCTAAAAGATAAGACTTGAAATAACTAAAATTCACAAAAATCACATAGAATCATAAAAATGGATCAATTAACAAATGGTGATTCTAATATTATTGATATAGTTAAATTGTTTCTATTATAGTACTCATAAGACGGGAAATTATGCAGTTAAATTAGGGTTATGAATAGTGACCTTGGGACCGGTTGTCACACCTAAGTCCCGAGAACAGACACAAATCACCAAAAACTTCGATTTAGAACTCAAAACCCAGCTGAATCCGAACTTATGTAAAAGAGAACTCACCTTTGCAGCTGCTTCTTCCTCTTTCTCTCTCTAGAACCGAGAGCTTTCTCACTCTTCTTTCTTCCTTTTAGCCGAATGAAGATGGTGAAGAAGGGATGGGTGGCCATGCCCCTTTAAACCTTAAAATAATAAGGTTTTGTACCTTGTACACTTTATCCCCCTCACTTGTGCCCATTATTTATTCTTTCTATTTACTTTTCTTTTCCTTTCGTTTAAATAAAAATTCAGGGTGTTACAAGTCTCCCCCCTTTAAGAGGTTTTGTCCCCGAAACCTGTCACTTCTCAAATAGTTACGGGTAACACTGTCTCACCTCTTCCTTGATCTTGCACTTAGACTTAGATCCCTTTAGGCTTCACTGCATCCGCACAAGTGAAACCATCATCCTCCTTAGCCCATTCTCTTTTTCTTATTAGTAATGGCCACAGTTGCTTCTTGTAGTTGAATACCTTGTCCAGCTTAGTGTTCTCTAGTGGCATGATCATATCCTCATCGGTTGAGCACTTTCTTAGACAAGATACATGGAACGTCAGATGAAGTCCACTTAACTCATCGGGTAGCTCCAATCGATGTGTCACTTTTCCTACCTGAGCAGCAACTGGGAATGGCCCTCTATATTCTAGTATTAGATTACTCGATTTCCAAATTGAACAATCCACTTTCCCAGCGAAGCCTTCATCATAATCCATTGTCGTAGGTCGGCATCGAACTTTAATCGGGCACCACTAATCAATCCATCTTTTTGCAGGACTCGGTGCTTGCCTCATAAGTTACTGTTCAATTCACCCGGAGGTGTACGTCT
Source organism: Flaveria linearis (assembly GCA_024085815.1). Classification (NCBI taxonomy): domain Eukaryota; kingdom Viridiplantae; phylum Streptophyta; class Magnoliopsida; order Asterales; family Asteraceae; genus Flaveria; species Flaveria linearis. The sequence goes on from CM044012.1 coordinate 18,103,827, forward strand.
ATCCACCTATGTTTATTAGGGATGGTCTAACAGAAAACAAGTGCTCTCTCAATTATATTGTGTGATCCTTTAGTGCATCAGGTAATCTGGTAGACTTACTCATAGTAGTTTCTATGTCGAAGGACATCGATCTTCGTACTCCTAACATGCAACTTATCACAGAAGGCAACAGGAACGAAACTACTACTAACACCACAATCAAAGCATATATGCACAAATCTAAATTTGCAAAAATGTACCTGATGTTACCTTAGAGTCTGAGCTAACCTCTTCCCGGTCATAGCAAAGGCTTTAGCCTTCACCCACTTTTCTCTCTCCTGGCACCGGAGCTTCCTTCCCTCGACTTCTTGCAATCCCTGCTCATATGTCCAGTCTCGCCACAGTCATAGCATTTAGCCATTTGACAATCTCTTGCCTTGTGGCCCTCCTTTCCACACTGGAAGCAAACGTTCAGTCCCCATTTGCACTCCCCTTCGTGACCTCTACCACACTTCTTGGATACCTCATCCTTCTTTGTTATCCTCTCTCAATCATCAACCCTCATCAACTTACCTTCAGCCACCATTCCACCATTACTATCTCGCCTTCCATTCCCATTCTTAACATAGCCCCGCTCCTCCTCTTCGTCCGTTATCGCTATCACCTCTCGCTCATCATACAATCTCCCAGCTAAGTCGACCACCGATCTGAATGTACCTGGTCGGGCAGCAATCAAATGTCTGTGGATATATGCCCGCAGTCCTTGAATGTACCTCTTGATCTTTCATGACACAGGCGTCACCTGATCTGGCACCAGTCTTGCCATCTCATTGAACTTAGTGGTGTATTGCTGGTGTGTCATCATTCCCGCCTCTAGCTGCAAGAATTCTCTGTCAATCTTGTCCAATTCATGGTGAGGACAAAACTCATCGATTACCAGCTTCTTCAGTTCACTCCACCTCATCCTCTCAATTGCCCAGGTACCCTCAGCCTGGACAATGTTGTCCCACCAGCACAAGGCTGAGTCCACAAATGAGTGAATGGCAAACTTCACCTTCTGGTCATCTCGGCACTCGCTGATCTCAAGGACAACCTCCATCTCCATCACCCATCGGTGAGCAGTAGCAGCAGTACCATTACCATCAAAGGTAGGGGCTTGCACCTTTGGAATGCCCCATAATTACAGCCTCGTGCTGCCTCAGGCACATGCTCTTCTTCCTCCTCTTCCTCATCAGTAGGGATAACCATCTCGGTCTCCGGTTGCTCTCTCATTCCTGAGGACCTGTTCCTCTCCCTCCTTTCGCCTTCCCTAACAGCTTTAATCACTTCGGTCACTACAGATGGCAGAATCGTCTGTATAATTTGATGGACCTCTTCTACTACTGCCTCTTTCACCGACGCCCTCAAGTTCGCGCTCTCATCACCACCTTCCTGGTGATGCATCTTGGGCTCCTCACGTGTCCTCTCGGTAGCCCTAGCCCTATTCCTCGTAACACGTGGTTCAACATCACGTCCTCCCTGTGCTCCACCCCTAGATGCCTTAGAGGATCTACCTCCAGCCATTCTCTAATCACTATAAGATTCAAACACTAACACAATCATTCAAGGAATAGATCGGATTATGTCAAGTATAGTAAGTCCTAATTACAGTGGCCAGTTGTGATTAACCACTTACTTTACTTTTCACACCCCAAGCATATCCTATCCTGATTACAACAGTATCTAAATCTACACAAAAGCACACTAGCCATATAACATGCGCATATAATACCAGTTAACATTAACTTATAAAAATTGTTTACATAAAACCTTTACCTATAGGCACGTAGCTACCAGGACTGGCATCCTTTTCTTTTCGTCCCATTTTCAGTTTAAGATTAGGTTTATTTTGAAATCGTTTACCCATTTCACTTAAACTTTGGCTCTGATACCAACTTATAAGGCCCCGTCCCCGGGCACCTCACAGTTGGTCATTCATCGCACATAAAACATTTTAAAACGTACATTTATTTTGCAGCGGAATTTAAAACTTTCATTAATAGCTAAAAACACGTCATTTCATTACATTACAACATTCGTTTTCATCTCAAAATACAATGACATGTCAAAATATGGATGCCAGCTTCAAAACGCTCTCAGTAGCTTATGCATCCATGCCTGCAACTCCTCAGCATCAACGAATTACCTGCCAACTATAATGCATACAAAAGTCAGCGACGTTGAGTGAGTTCTAGTTTTTATAATAAAATACTTTACTTTCTTCAAAACCAATCTTTACATTCAACTGTGGTCATACATCATACGTACATTCATTCTATATATCCTTTATTCATTCCGTTCTTTTATTTACTTTCGTATTCATATCATCGTTCATACTTCTCACTATCTTTTACCTTCTTTTTCTCTTACTTTCTTTTCGTACTTTACGTTCGTCAGTTGTCATACATCATACATACATACTGATAATAATTATTATTATCTTCATCATCATTCGTTCATTCATATCATATCACACTTTTCGTACATCATTTGTTATCTTTCACTTCTATCTAGATCCTGTCAAGCTTTACCCTTTTCATGGCACGCAACCACGATTGCTGAGGTCGAATGACAAGGATCATGTTTCACACTTTATTATTATATTTTGTTAACATTCAATTCATACATTCCTTCGCTCATTACTCATAATTACTCGAATCTTGTGTCATGCAATATCCCCGACTCATGCTTGAAAGCTGATGCTGTGCTGGGGCCTGTACACAAACCCCCGATTCATGTCTGAAGACTGACATAGCACCGGGATACGCGACAAAGATCCCATTCAAGTCAATCACATGGATTGAACTCTATCCGAGTCTGTTGTAACACAAAGTCGCTCACCTCATTATCTCGTCTCATGCAATACCCCCGACTCATGTCCGAAGACTGATACTGTGCTGGGGCCTGATAAACAAACCCCGACTCATGTCCGAAGACTGACACAGTACCGGAGTACGCGACAAAGATCTCATCTCTCTATTTTGTCTCATGCAATACCCCCGAACCGAAAGGATCGAAACCACATTCGTAGGCCGACAATTTTTCTGCTCTACGAAGGGAAAAGTTAAAGTCTCATTTGACAGCTATATAAGATAGACACTTTCTAATTTCCATGTCTGTCTAGATACTGTGCCGGGGCCTATAATCAAACCCCCGACTCATGTCCGAAGACTGACACAGTACCGGGGTATGCGACACGGATCTTACCATCCGTCACTTCCATACTCACCATTCATTATTTCATATGTTTGTTCGTTTCGTACTTTATCGTATTCGTTCGTTTGTACTTTATCATTATGTTTCACTTCGTTACATAATACTTTACGTTCATTAATTTATTCGTTCATACATCACACCATGTAGGGTCATACATAATGTATTACAAAACATCATACGTACGTTTTGAAAACTCTATGACGAAGAAAGATAACATATCACTCACACACATACACATCATAGTCTCCATCATATCATCATGCATACATCAAGCATAAGCCATTATAACAGATCCTATCTCAATCATTTTCTTCTCATAAGGCCCCTTAGAAAATCCTAAGTCTCAAACTACGTACATGGAAGACCCTAGGTGCATCAGCAGAAAATTCTAAGTGTAAAGCTTCTGGGCGCATGGGCTCTATTTGGGCGTTTCTGCCCTGTTTGGGCGCTTCGCCACTATGCAGGCGCATGGCGCCTGTTCAGGCGCATCAACACTTAGCCGTTTGAACACTTGGGCGCCTGGGAACTATTTGGGCGTTTCTGCCCTGTTTGGGCGCTTTGCCATTATTTGGGAGTCTGAGCTTATACTTAAATTTTTAACACTTAGGCGCATGGGGTTTGTGCGGTTGGGCATATTTAGGCAATTGGCCGTTGGGCGCATGGGAAACTGTTTAGGCCCATGGGATCATTTTGAAATATTTTCTATGCTACATACAACACCCGATTATCATTCTAACACTACCCAAACTCAGATCTAACATACTAGGGCTCTTAAAACATTCTAACATCAATTTCTTGTCCATAATCAAACTCTAAAACATACATACACACATTATTTTTGAACGTACAGCTATAAACCCATGGTTTCTTTTAAAAATGTTTTCTTGGTATGCATAATAGCCCTAAACACTTTAGAATTAGTAAAAGAGGGGCTCTAGAAACTCAACCGAAACAATCTTTTAGTAGCTCACTTCAAATCCGAGACTCACCTTCAAATTCAGCTCCTAAGTCCCGAGAACAGACACATATCACCAAGAACTTCGGTTTAGAACTCGAAACCCAGCTGAAACCGAACTCATATAAAAGAAAACTCACATTTGCAGCTGCTTCTTCCTCTTTCTCTCTCTAGAACCGAGAGCTTTATCTCTCTCCTTTCTTCCTTTCAGCCGAATGAAGATGGTGAAGAAGGGATGGGCGGCCATGCCCCTTTAAACCTTAAAATAATAAGGTTTTGTACCTTGTACAATGTATCCCCTTCCACTTGTGCCCATTATCTATTCTTTCTATTTACTTTTCTTTTCCTTTCATTTAATAAAATTCGGGGTGTTACACTAAGGCATACCAAAGGGCATAGTCAATCTCAATGATTGACCCTGTGTGCATCCTTTAGGGTAGCTAACCCGCATCACAGTTGAGCTAACGACAACATGGTCATTCACCTCCTTTTATTTGCTTGCAAGTCATTCTTTCATTCATTACGTTTTACTTTTCATCTTTGGTATCTTTCACTTTGTTACGTTATTCTTTACGTTCTTTCATTCATTTGTCATACTACCTAAAGTAATAACATAATATTTAACATATTTTATAACATAAAATAAATACGTTTGCATACTATTAAAATATAACACATTATACATACCATACATCATCCATACATACTATAACCCTAAACCATCCCATAGTCATGCTTAGAATGGGTAATCATAGCCCATAAGTCAAATCAGGTCAAACCCTACAAATTCTGGTTTTCCTAAATTTTCAGGAATAAATCTAAGTGTTTGGGCGCATGGGCACTATTTGGGCGTTTCTGCCCTGGTCTTACACTTGGTAATCAATACTTAGACGCATGGGCCTTTTGGGCGCATGGTCACGATTCAAACGCATGGGCCTGACACTTAGCCATCATGGGCAAAACTCCATGCGTTTGGTTACTATTTAGGCGCATGGGATTTAGTTGGTTGGGCACACTTAGACGGTTTTTGAACGTTGGGCGCATGGGCCACTGTTTAGGTGCATGGGCAACCAACTTACACAAAATCAACATAAATCAGTCCCCAAGCAACATATATCATAATCTAAGCTTAAAGCTAACATTCTAAACATTATAACATGAACATAACCATAAACAATCCCAAACTTACCCCCAAAACATACCCATTCATTCACACACATACGGGTAGAAACCCATTTTTTATAGAAACTTTCATACATGCATTTCCAGCCCCAAAGCTTGTTATAGCAGATTAAAAAGGGGTTCTAGAAACTCACCTTAGCTGCTTTCGAGTTTAACCCTTCCACTTGAGCTTCTCAGACGTTTTTAACACCTAATACCCACTAAAACACACAACCTGAACATACAATAACACACATAAGCATATAACCGAGGCATAGGCCGACCAAGAACAACTCAAAACAAAGAATTCTTACCTTAAATTCGAACTCCTCTTCTTCCTCTCTCTAAAAACTCGAATTCTCTGTTGTTTCTCTCTCTAAAACCGAATGAGAAGAAGTGTGCAGGGGATTATGGGCGGCCATATCCCTTTATGCACTAACTTTTTATTCTTTTTGTCCTTTTGACACTTTTAACCCCTCTACCTGGGTTAAATTACAGTTTCTTCCTTTTATTCATGTTTATTGTTTCTATCTCGTCTATAAAAATATTCGGGTGTTACATTTTTGAATTCCGTACCATTATCACTTCTTATTATCTTCACTTTGTGATCTAATTTATTTTCAACTTTAATAATGAATTCTTTTAATAGTTCAACTGTTTTAGATTTAGCATTCAAAAAGAAAACCCATGAAAATCTTGTATAGTCATCAATGATAACTAAACAATATGATTTTCTTCCAATACTCTTGACGTTGGTTGGTCCAAAGAGGTCCATGTGCAACATCTGGAGTGGTTTAGAATTTGAGTTTATCGGCTTGGTCTTATAAGACGCTCTATGTTGCTTTCCCTTCAAATATACTGGGCAGTGATCAGTCATTGCAAACTTCTTGGATGGAAGTCCAATAACATTATTTCCTGCTCTAAGCTTGTTCATGTTCTTGAAGTTGGAATGCCCGAGACGTCTATGCCAAAGCTGACTTTCATCATTTGATGCTTTAGCAATAAGGCAAGTTGTTTCTATTGATGGATCAACTTGAGACATATCCAGTTTGTTTACATCTCGATCCCTTTAAACTTTAACAATCACCCAGTCCTTGCTAATCTGAAATCCTGGCTTCAAGACATAATAGAAAGAATAATCAAATAGAACAGAATATGATTTATCACATATTTGGGATACGCTTAATAGATTAAAGTTCAACTGAGAATAGAAGTTGACTTTATCAAAGCTTATTTTCCCATTGGATACTATTCCTTCTCCTGTTATCTTTCCAACTGCATCACCACCAAAGGCGACATGCGTTCCATCCTTTAACTTAAAATCTTGCAGTAAGACATGATTTCCTGTCATGTGCCGGCTACACCCGATATCCCCATACCAAGTATTGAGTGGTCTTCTTGGGCGTACCTACACAACAAAGAAATTTAAGTCGAGGCATCTACCCAAGCCGAGATGGTCTTGGGTTTTCCAAATTTAATAATAATGGTAAATTGTTTGAAATGAAGTGTATTCAAATCTGGCTTGTTCTTAATGAATTTACCAATTTTGTTATGCATTTGTTCAGAATTATTTTTGAAAACATTCATACCATTTGATTGACCAACTTTTGAAAAATATTGATTACCAACATTTTTATTAGTCATTCTTACAGATCTTGGTATGAATTGTTCTTTCAGAACTTATGTTGGTCTCACATAACTGTTTCTTCAGAAAGACCTCAAACCTAAAGAAGGTTGGTTAGTTATTCTTTGAAATCCATTAGTTTGATTTCTCAGATACTAAGGATTAACATAACCTTTGCTCTAGTTTGAATTGGTAAATCCTCTCTTAGGTGAACTCTTTCTAAAGTAGTAATTTTTAGTGTTGTGAGTTCTCTCATCATAATAGGTATAGTATTTGTTGAAATAACAATCTGCTGTGGGACAATTCCTCATGTCATAGATGTGATAGTACTTATTGAAAAAGCACTCAGCAGTATTGTGATTGTACATATCACAAATTTCACAGTACCTTTGTAGAGATTTAAACAATTGTTTGTTAACTTTTGATGTTGACGTAATATTTTATTCTTGTTTATATTCTGGCGTCAAAAAGTTTAGTTGTTGTTTTTGATTTTCAAATTTTGCTTTTGAGTTGACATTTTGTTCTTTGACAAATTAGTTTTCATCTTTTGTTCATGAACTTCCTTTTTTGATTCCTTGGGAAAAAATCTTTTAGTAACAGCGTAAGTCTTAGAATCTAAACCCGTTTTCAGATCAGAGTGAGATTTGTTCTTAGGACTTAGCTTTACTTCTTGAAGTGAGTTCATGTTCAACAAACCAGTAGACACAAATTTTACGGGTTTGAGTTTAGTTGCTTGTTAGGTTTATCAGATTTTCTTGGCATTTGTTTTGATCATTTTTACTTTAGTGGATTTTCTTCTTCTTCTTTGATTCTTTGATTTTGATGAACTTAGCTTAATTTCAGATTGAACATCTTCAGGTGAAGATTCTTTTACATTATCTTTTAGTTTCAGATCAACAGAGTTTGAATCTTCTGATGTTCCTTCTTTAAGTTTTGCTTTTTTTTCACTTTTGATTAAAACTTCTTCCAACACAGATTTTGTTGGAGCAAATGATTTCTGAATTTTCATTTGTAGGTTCATATGATTTAATCTTTATGGGATGACCATTTTTGATCTTTTCATCATCCTTGTCTTCAACAATTTTGATATTAGCTTTTTCTTCTTCATTGTCAGAATTCTTGGTTTTGTTCTGAAAAGCTTTGAGTTTAGCTTTGTTTTTAGGAGAATGTTCATGCGTGTTAAAGTTCTCAGGTAGAGTGTTGGTTATTGATTCAGGCATTGGTTCATGAGTTAAGCCTAACCCTGCTTTTTTTTTATCTTTTCTTTCACCCACCAGTTTTTCAACTATCATTTTTGAACTTTTAATTTTCACAAGATCAACTTGAGTAGCAGCATGTGCTATCTTCTCCTGTTCTAGATTTTTAGTCATTTCTTCTAGCTGTTTTGAAACTATTTCTAACTCATTTAGTGTTTTGTTCCATGATGTTTGAAGAGAAATGATCTTTTGATCTGCTATTTTATGATCAGATTTAAGTTTGTTATGCATTGACTCTTCTTGTTTTAGTTTCTCGCAGATGTTATATGAGTAGCTTTGATAGTATTCGACATGTTCGAAGCATGATTTGGTGCAAAGTTTTTCCCTTACTTCAGATGGCATTTTAGGATATTTTGGGGATGAGGTTTCAGAGTTAGAGGATGAAGTTTCAACCTTGGGTTGATAAGACTGAGCCATCAAAGCAATTTCATTTGAATCCTCTTTAGAATCAAATTCGTCACTCCAGTCATACTCATCTTTTTCATTCTCACCTTCCACTTTTGGATCACAGTTCTCTGACCATTCTTCCCCATGAATTTCTGCAATAAGAGATAAACTTAAGGTTAGATCATTGGTAAATTGTTCAGCAAAAGCACTCCAGAAATATCCATCCTTCACACTGACTAAAAGAGCTTTCTTTGATTCATTAGATGATTTTGATTCATCTTTAAGCTCAGGCATCGGAAGACTTTGATATGGCTTTTGGAATGTCTTCTAAGATGATTGAAACCTCTAATTTCCAGAACTAGATTGAGCATTTCCTCTATTATTCCTGGGAGCTTTGCATTCCCTAGAGAAATGGCCATAACTATTGCAGTTGAAACATCTCAACTTTGATTTGTCAAAACTAACAGTCTTATTAGCACTAGGCTTATATTTCCTGTAGACATGTAACGCCCAGAAATTTGATTGGAGTGTCATGCGACTGGAGTGTCCAGTCGCATGGAGCTTACGCGACTGGAGGTCGAGTCGCATGGAGCTCAGGCGACTGAAGGTCCAGTCGTATGGTGTTCGGGCGACCGGAGTGCCCATACGCCTGGAGTTTGGGCTACTGAACTGTAGCTTTTATGGGAGAGGGCAGCCATGTCCCCCTCCCCACACTTGCAAAACTCAACCAAAAAGAAGAGAAGAGAGAAAGAAGAGAGAAAGAAGAGAAAAAGAGAGAAAAGTGGTGATTCGGGCTCGAAACTCGTCGAGTAACTAGTCCAGACGAAGCTCTTCATCTTCTTCTTGTTTGTGTGAGTTCTAGACCCCTCATTTACTTGTTTTCAACCGATTTTGGGGCTGGAACACATATAAACCTGTTTTTGAAATGTGTGTGTTTGACCCATTTGGGTGTAATTGTGTATAGTGTGTTTAGAGTGCGATTTTGGACTTGTATTGTAACGCCCGGAAATTTTGATTAGACAAAGAGAAATAATGAGAAGAAAAGAAAAGAAGGAATTTTGGAAGGAAAGGAAAAGAAAGAAAAAGTGGAAGGGGGTATTGTGAAAAAAGTACAAAGAAAAGTAAATATCTGATATACATAGGGATGGCTGCCCACACTTTTTCTCACAACCCCAAATCTTCAAAGTGTTCTAGAGAGAGAAGGAGCAGACCACGGGAATTTGAAGGAAGAACAAGAAGAAGAGGGCAGATTCGAGGTACAAGGTCTCACGGCGATGGGTTTTGAAGAAGCCATACCCAGCAACACAATGTGAGTTCTAAGACCCCTTCTTTTAAGCATTTTGAACAATTTTAGGGCTGGAAAGCATCGACAAACTGTTTTCGGGATTGTGTTCTTAATCTGTGTATGTATGTATGAATATATGTGTATACGGTTCGTCTAGGCTGCAATGCCTACTGTATATAAGATTCTAGGACAGATATAAGGATTTCAGCATGTGTTCGCATGCATACTACTGATGAATGTCTTAGACCTTTTCCATGATATGTGTGATGTTTAGTTGTTCTAAGTAAATATTAGGATAAACCTGTGCTAAGGGTGTGTTATGATGATGAATGTGTTATGGAGATAGCACAGGTTAAGTTGCAGGTTGCCACACTCAACCGCATTGTCCAATGCGGACTGCCGAAGCAAATGTGGCTAAGGTGTTCAACCGCATTAACCAATGCGGATGACCAAGCAAATGCGTTCAAGGTATATTCTCAACCGCATCGACCTAATGCGGAGAGGTCAGTGAATGCGGATAAGGAAATACTCAACCGCATTGACCAATGTGGACAAGTCCGTAAATGCGCTAAGGCATTCCTCATCCGCATTGACTAATGCGGATGGTTGAACATGCAGATGACCAGAATGTGAAATGCAGACAAGGCATTCCTCACCCGCATTGACTAATGCGGATGGTCAGACTAATACGGATGAACCAGGGTGTGAAATGCGGATTAAGCTTAGTAAGATCTGATTTATTTGGGTAAACGAGTAACATAGGCATGATGATGATGATGATGTTACATGGGTATACCTATGGTATACCATATATGTATGATGCCTTGTATGATGATGAATGAATGTTATGTGTATGTTCCTTATGATTATGTATGTTTATCTTTCCGAAACTTTATGAATTATGGAAACGAATGAATGAAGTATTATGTAACGTAAAGTGAAAGATAATGAAAGAGGAACATGATGATGAATGCATGTATTAACAAATAAATGAAAAGAAAGATGATGATGAATACATGCATTAATGAATGAACGAATTAAGTCTTGCAAGCATTGAATAAGTCGATTGGTCTTTCTTTGTGATTGACCATGGTCATGGTACCTCTACCGCTTACCTACTAGTACTATGGCATACGCTTTGATTCACGGCCCAGTAGCTAAGACTGATCGGGGTATAGCAAATGGTATTGGTACAAAAGAATTCAATGTGCAAGCAAAGATGAAACGGGATCCTTGTCATTCGACCACAGTAATCATAGCCGAGTGCTATCAAGTGGGTAAGCCTGGCAGGATCCATATGAGGATTTAAAGATAATGATGTATAACGAATGATGAAGATAATAATAAATATTATCTTTGTGTAAGTATGATGTATGATCACGTTAAAGAATGGTTTTAATGAAAACGAAGTATGTTTATTATAAAACTAGAACTCACTCAGCAACGCTGACTTTTATGTGTTTCCAGTTGGCAGGTAGGGTTGCTGGGGATGGCACGAGGCGACTACTCAGCTCTTTGGGGGTGGCATTCTCCTTTTGATAATGTTGCCACGCAATGTGTTGTGGGCCCATAATGCACGCAACACATTATGCTGCATGCAAGTGCAAGATTCCTTTAGGATCCCGATGAACGGGATTACTTAAGGAATCTTCTTTATGATGAAAAATTTAATTTTTCTATACTAGAGGTCACTGTATATGACCATTTTGTAATCAGTAACGATGTAATTCTTGTACAAGCTTTTATGATGAAATGAAATGTATCTTTTGAATGTTTCCGCTGCAAATGTTTATTTAAGATGTTCATAAATATATATCAAATATATGTTTTATGCGCGATGAACGACCAACCGTAAGGTGCCCGGGAACGGGGCCTTACAAGTTGATATCGGAGCCAAAGTTTAAGTGAAATGGGTAAATTTTCCAAATAAACCTAAACTTAAACTGAAAATGGGACAGAAAGGAAGAGAATGCCATCTGAGTAGTTGCGTGCCATCAGGTATTTTCTTAAAGATTAACTGGTATTATATGCGCATGTGATGTGATTTATGTGTACTGTTAGATTTAAATACTAATGTAGTCTGGACGGGTGATGCTCGGGGTGCGAAGAGTAGAGTAAGTGGCTAATCACAGCTGGCCACTGTAATTAGGGACTTACCATACTTAACATAAACTGAGCTATTTCCTTGAATGACCGTGTTAGTATTTGAACCTTTCAGTGTGATAGAAGATGGTCGGTGGTAGATCATCTAAAGTGTCACGAGGTGGTGGACGTGGTGCTGAACCGCGGGCCACAAGAGGAAGACCGAGAAAGGAGAAGGAGGTTCATGAAGAACCAGACACCACTCATCAGGAGGAGGTGGATGAAAGCGCGGATCTAAGGGCCTTGGAAAAAGAGGCAGTGGTCGAAGAAGTACAACAGGTCATGCAGACGATCTTCCCGTCTGTGGTGACCGAAGTAATTATGGCTGTCAGGGAAGATGAAAGGCAAGAGAGGAACCGGTCCTCGGGAGACCGCATCGACAAGAGCCGGAAACGGTTCTATCTGATAATGAAGAGAAAGAGGAGGAGGAGCCGGTACGAGAGACAGCATGGGGTTGTAACTTCGGGGCGTTTATGAGGTGCAAGCCCCCTACTTTTGACGGTTCTGGCACTGCGGCTGATGCTCACCAATGGGTGAGAGAAATGGAGGCTGTCCTTGATATTAGTGAATGCCAGGAGGACAAGAAGATGAAGTTTGCTACCCACTCTTTCACGGGGTCGGCTTTGTGCTGGTGGGACAATATAGTCCAAGCCGAGGGTAGCAGGGCCATAGGGAAAATGAAGTGGGCCGAGTTAAAAAGAATGGTGATCGAGGAGTTCAGTCCTTGTTGGGAAATGGACCAAGTCGAGAGAGAGTTCCTGCAGTTAGAGGCGGCGACGATGACCCACCAACAATACACCACCAAGTTCAATGAAATGGCACGGTTGGTGCCGGATCAGGTGACGCCGGTGTCTCGAAAGATCAACCGGTATATTCAGGGGCTGCCAGCTGACATCTGCAGGCATTTAATTACTGCTCAACCGAGCACCTTTAGGTCGGCAGTGGGTTTGGCTGGGAGATTATATGATGAACGGGCTGTGGTGGTGAAGGCTGAGATTAGTAAGAAGGGAGGTGGTGAGAGAAACTGGTAGGGGAAGAGGTTTGGTCGAGGTGATACCTTGACGAGTAACAAGAAGACAAGGGTGGATGACCGCCGTGTGGTCATGTCAGGAGCAGGGTTGAGGAAGTGTGGCCAGTGTGGAAGGGAGCACTCGGGGGAGTGCAAGTGGGGATCCAACATCTGTTTCAGATGCGGGAAGGCAGGGCATATGTCAAAGGATTGCCGGACTGGCAAATGTTTTAACTGTGGGGAAAGTGGTCATATGAGCAAAGACTGCAAGAAGCCGAGGGCTGAGGGACCAGGGGTGAAGAAGACGGGAGGTGAAGAACCGAGAGCAAAGGCCAAGGCATTCACGATGACGCAGGAGAAGGCCAGGACGGACCCTGATGTTGTGTCCGGTACGTTTCTGGTGAACCAAACTTTAGCCACTGTATTATTTGATTCGGGTGCCGGTAGTAGTTTTATTTCTGCTGCCTTCTGTACTAAGCTGCCTGTTAGTAGTAGACGTGTTGATGTGCCCTTTGATGTAGAAACTGCCATAGGTAAGTCTACTAGGATATCTGAGGTGATAGAGGGTTGTGATGTTGAATTGGAGGGCCACAAATTTCCGTTAGACCCTTCGCTATGACTTTAGGTGGTTTCGATTTGGTGCTTGGGATGGATTGGTTGGCGGACTTTGAGGCAAACATTGTGTGTCGCAAGAAGATGATTCAATTAAAAGCGCCCGGCGGTGGTTCAATGACAGTTTATGGTGATCGGGTTACTACGATTCCGAAGGTGATCTCAATGGCTGTGGCGGGAAAATGTATGAGGCGTGGGTGCAGCGCCTACTTATGTTATGTGAAAGATGTGGAAACGCCAACACCACAACTATCTGATGTCCCGGTTGAGTGCGATTTTCCAGACGTGTTCCCGGAAGACTTTATCGGGATTTCCACATGACCGAGAGATCGAGTTCTAGATTGATCTGATACCGGGTGGTCAACTTGTCGCCAAGGCACTGTATCGATTAGCCCCGACGGAAATGAAAGAGTTGATGGAGCAGTTGCAAGAGCTGTTGGATAAGGGGTTCATTAGACCGAGTATCTCACCTTGGGGTGCTCCGGTCCTATTTGTGAAGAAGAAAGACGGTAGTATGAGAATGTGCATCGACTACCGTGAGCTGAACAAGTTGACGGTGAAACATAGATACCCCTTGCCAAGAATCGATGATCTGTTTGATCAACTTCAAGGCGCCAGTTGGTTTTCACGAATAGATCTTAGATCGGGCTACTATCAGCTGAAATTAAAGGAACAAGACATCCCTAAAACAGCTTTTCGTACGCGCTACGGTCACTACGAGTTTCTTGTCATGTCATTTGGTCTGACTAAAGAGCTGCTTTTATGGATTTGATGAACCGTGTGTCGGCCGATGTTGGATAAATCAGTGATTGTATTTATTGACGATATCCTGATTTATTCAAGAAGCGAAACGGAGCATGCCGGTCACATCGAGAAGTACTAGAAACGTTGAGAAGGGAGAAATTGTACGCTAAGTCCTCCAAGTGCGCATTTTGGTAGCGTGAAGTTCAGTTCTTGGGTCACGTGGTTAATCTGGAGGGGATTATGGTCGATCCGGCAAAGGTGGAAGCAGTAATGCAATGGAAGTCTCCAAAGACGCCATCCGAGATCCGTAGTTTCTTGGGCTTGGCGGGCTACTACAGAAGATTCATTCAAGACTTCTCCAAGATTGCTTCTCCACCGACCAAGTTGACCCGGAAAGATGTGAAGTTTGTATGGGGTCAAGCTCAAGAGAAGGCATTTGAAGAATTGAAGACGAGGTTGACCCAAGCTCCAGTATTGGCATTACCCGATGGAAGCGATGACTTGGTGGTTTATTCTGATGCTTCCTACTCGGGGTTGGGGTGCGTACTAATGCAAAGGGGAAAGGTGATAGCCTATGCATCCCGACAGCTGAAAGTTCATGAGGTTAATTATCCTACCCATGATTTGGAGCTAGCAGCTGTGGTCTTTGCGTTAAAGATTTGGAGGCACTACCTCTACGGAACCAAGTGCACTATCTTCACAGAACGCAAGAGCTTGAAGTACTTCTTCGAGCAAAAAGACTTAAATATGAGGCAGAGGCGATGGTTGGAGCTGATAAAAGACTATGATTGTGAATCCATTACCATCCGGGCAAAGCCAACGTGGTGGCTGATGCCCTTAGCCGAAAGGAGAGGCCCGAGCGGATACGGGTGAAGGCATGCAAACTGATCATGACCTCGGATGTGATGAAGCAAGTCAAAGAGTTTCAAGATGAGGCACTGAAGGAAGATCATCTTAACTCAGAACGAATGAGAGGTCTGGTCACGGAACTGGGTGAAAACACGTTTGGTGTTAAGACTCGATTTGGGCGGATGTGGATTCCTCGTTTTGGGGATCTACGAATGAAGATTATGGACGAAGCCCACAAAACTCGATACTCCATTCATCCCGGTGCTACCAAGATGTACCAAGACATGAAGAAAGATTACTGGTGGCCGGGTATGAAGCGTGATGTGGTGGAGTATGTGAGTAAATGTCTCACTTGTTTGCAAGTAAAGGCAGAACATCAGAAGCCGTATGGGAAGATTCAACCTTTGGATATACCGGAATGGAAGTGGGAGCACATCACCATGGATTTCATTACGAAGCTGCCGCGTACTCCGAAAGGGTATGATGCGATATGGGTGATTGTTGATCGTCTGACGAAGAGTGCTCACTTCCTACCGATACGCGAGACATACTCCTCCGAGAGGTTGGCCGATTTTTTCATCAAAGAGATTGTGACTCGTCATGGTGTACCGGTGTCAATTGTGTCGGATCGCGACACCCGGTTTACATCCAAATTCTGGAAGAAATTCCACGATGCTATGGGGACGAGGTTACATATCAATACGGCTTATCATCCCAAGCTGACGGTCAGTCGGAAAGGACCATTCAGACGTTAAGAGACATTTTCCGGGCATGTGTGATTGATTTTGGGGGAAGTTGGGATGACCACCTACCGTTAGCTGAATTCTCGTACAATAACAGCTATCATGCCAGTATTGGTATGCCACCTTACGAGATGCTATACGGTAGGAGATGCAGGACACCCGTCTGTTGGGGCGATATTGGTCAAAAGGAATTGGGAAGCGTCGAGGTGATCGAGGCTACGACTGAAAAGCTTGAAAGGATCAAGGCCTACATGAAGGCGGCCAAAGATAGGCAGAAGACGTATTCCGATAAACGACGCAGGCCGATCGAATTCCAGGTGGGTGACCGGGTTATGTTAAAGGTCTCGCCTTGGAAAGGAATCATTCGGTTCCGAAAGCGGGGCAAGTTGAGTCCGCGGTACATAGCCCTTTCCGAATCATTGCTCGAGTAGGAGAGGTGGCCTATAGATTGGAGTTGCCAGATGAGCTAAGTGGAATTCACCCTACCTTCCACGTATCTCATCTGAGAAAGTGTCTGGCCGATGAAGAAATGATCGTTCCACTGGAAGACATCGAGGTAGACGAACGGCTCAACTATGTAGAGCAACCTGTGGCGATCATCGATCGCAAGGAGAAGAGGTTAAGAAATAAAGTGGTTCCTCTGGTGCGTGTATAGTGGCGGCACCGGAAGGGATCCGAGTCAACGTGGGAAACTGAGGAAGAAATGAGGCAGCATTACCCACGATTGTTAGAGGAATAACAAGTTTTGGGGACGAAACCTCTATAAGGGGGTGGAGTTGTAACGCCCGGAAATTTTGATTAGACAAAGAGAAATAATGAGAAGAAAAGAAAAGAAGGAATTTTGGAAGGAAAGGAAAAGAAAGAAAAAGTGGAAGGGGGTATTGTGTAAAAAGTACAAAGAAAAGTAAATATCTGATATACATAGGGATGAATGCCCACACTTTTTCTCACAACCCCAAATCTTCGAAGTGTTCTAGAGAGAGAAAGAGCAGACCACGGGAATTTGAAGGAAGAACAAGAAGAAGAAGAGGGCAGATTCGAGGTACAAGGTCTCACGGCGACGGGTTTTGAAGAAGCCATACCCAACAACACAATGTGAGTTCTAAGACCCCTTCTTTTAAGCATTTTGAACAATTTTGGGGCTGGAACGCATCGACAAACTGTTTTCGGGATTGTGTTCTTAATCTGTGTATGTATGTACGAATATATGTGTATACGGTTCGTCTAGGCTGCAATGCCTACTGTATATAAGATTCTAGGACAGATATAAAGATTTCCGCATGTGTTCGCATGCATACTACTGATGAATGTCTTAGACCTTTTCCGTGATATGTGTGATGTTTAGTTGTTCTAAGTAAATATTAGGATAAACCTGTGCTAAGGGTATGTTATGATGCTGAATGGGTTATGGAGATAGCACAGGTTAAGTTGCAGGTTGCCACACTCAACCGCATTGTCCAATGCGGACTGCCGAAGCAAATGTGGCTAAGGTGGTCAACCGCATTAACCAATGCGGATGACCAAGCAAATGCGGTCAAGGTATATTCTCAGCTGCATCGACCTAATGCGGAGAGGTCAGTGAATACGGATAAGGAAATACTCAACCGCATTGACCAATGCGGACAAGTCCGGAAATGTGCTAAGGCATTCCTCATCCGCATTGACTAATGCAGATGGTTGAACATGCAGATGACCAGAATGTGAAATACGGACAAGGCATTCCTCACCCGCATTGACTAATGCGGATGGTCAGACTAATACGGATGAACCAGGGTGTGAAATGCGGATTAAGCTTAGTAAGATCTGATTTATTTGGGTAAACGAGTAACATAGGCATGATGATGATGATGATGTTGCATGGGTATACCTATGGTATACCATATATGTATGATGCCTTGTATGATGATGAATGAATGTTATGTGTATGTTCCTTATGATTATGTATGTTTATCTTTCCGAAACTTTACGAATTATAGAAACGAATGAATGAAGTATTATGTAACGTAAAGTGAAAGATAATGAAAGAGGAACATGATGATGAATGCATGTATTAACGAATAATGAAAATAAAGATGATGATGAATACATGCATTAATGAATGAACGAATTAAGTCTTGCAAGCATTGAATAAGTCGATTGGTCTTTTTTTGTGATTGACCATGGTCATGGTACCTCTACCGCTTACCTACTAGTACTGTGGCATACGCTTTGATTCATGGCCCAGTAGCTAAGACTGATCGGGGTATAGCAAATGGTATTGCTACAAAAGAATTCAATGTGCAAGCAAAGATGAAACGGGATCCTTGTCATTCGACCACAGTAATCATAGCCGAGTGCTATGAAGTGGGTAAAGCCTGGCAGGATCCATATGAGGATTTAAAGATAATGATGTATAACGAATGATGAAGATAATAATAAATATTATCTTTGTGTAAGTATGATGTATGATCACGTTAAAAAATGGTTTTAATGAAAACGAAGTATGTTTATTATAAATCTAGAACTCGCTCAGCAAAGCTGACTTTTATGTGTTTCCAGTTGGCAGGTAGGGTTGCTGGGGATGGCACGAGGCAACTACTCAGCTCTTTGGGGGTGCATTCTCCTTTTGATAATGCTACCACGCAATATGTTGTGGACCCATAATGCACGCACCACATTATGCTGCCTGCAAGTGCAAGATTCCTTTACGATCCCGATAAACGGGATTACTTAAGGAATCTTCTTTATGATGAAAAATTTAATATTTCTATACTAGAGGTCACTGTATATGACCATTTTGTAATCAGTAACGATGTAATTCTTGTACAAGCTTTTATGATGAAATGAAATGTATCTTTTGAATGTTTCCGCTGTAAATGTTTATTTAAGATGTCCATTCGCATAGCTATTCAATTGCACGACTGAGGGTTCAGTCACATAGAAGCCCATTCGCATAGTGTTTATTTGCACGATGGAAAGTCCGTTCGTACGATTGGGTGTTCATCCGCATGGATGCTTACCCGCATTGGTCCAATCACATAGTGTTCAGTCGCATGGCAATCGCATAGTGTTCAGTCGCATGGATGCCATGCAACTGAAGGGTGCCCAATCGCCCAAGTAGGGCTGTTGTGTACAAGGAGAGATATAGTTCAATTACTGGCCTTCGGGAAAAGAGCAAGGGTAAGTAATGATGTGATAGCCCCCGTTGGTACATGTGTGATAACTATCAAGGCTTAGAAGTTACGTTGGGCACGATGACGATAGTATTGCATGTATACGCCTGATGTAGGCATGTTAAGTATGATGTTGCCATGATTGATGGTGATGACTGATGACTTGTAAATGTCGGTGCTCCTTGTATCGATGTATGTTCATCTTTTCCGTATGTACGTTAAGTATGATGTAGCCCTATATAACGCTGATGACTGATGACTGGTAAATACCGATGTTCCTTGTGTCGATGTATGTTTATCTTTTCCATGACTTTACATGCTATGTTAATGAATGAAATGAAAGTATTAAGAAACGTAAAGTTAAAGATAATGAAAGAGGAACATGATGAATGAATGCATGCATTAACAACGAATGAATGAAAGTAAGAAAAACTTGCAAGCAAATGTCTGGAGGTGCACACCCAATGAAGGTGTTAGCTTAATGGTGTGCGGGTTAGATACCCCGAAGGATGCACACTGAGGTCCACTGTTTGTGATTGACCGTATGTATGGGATCCTTGCCGCTTACCCTAGGTGACTGGATCAGCTTCGTGCACAATGTTCATGATTTAATTACCACAGGTCCAGCACAAGCACTCATGCACCATGTTCGGGGTATAGTGTAAGGCCCTGATCCCGGGCACCTTACAGTTGGTCGTCATCACACGTAAAACATACATATAATACATGATCATAAAATAACGCAGCGGAATTGATAAAATATACATTCTCATTTCATCATAAAAGCTTTTACATCATTGTCTTGGTTACAAAATACAAGCTTTTCCTTACATTGCCTAGCTATACTATGATTGCTGCTGATGCATAAGAAACCGAGGATAATCTCGTTTATTCGAATCCTCAGCAATCATAGGGTCATACAGCGACCTCTATAGAAAGAAAATAATAAAAAAGAAAATATATTTTCTTCATAAAGAAGATATTAAATTCAAACATATATAAAGGAGATTTCTTAAGTAATCCCGTTTATGGGAATCCTCAAAAATCTCATAATGGTAGGCAACGTGATATGTTGCATGCATTATGGGCCCGCAACACATGACGTTGCAGCATTATCAAATGGAGAATGCCATCCCAAAAGAGCTGAGTAGCCGCCTCGTGCCATCCTCAGCAACACTACCTGCCAACTGGAAACACATAAAAGTCAGCGTTGCTGAGTGAGTTCTAGTTTTATAATAAAACATACTTTTACTTATTTAAAAGTATCCTTTCATACATGCGTTCATACATCATACGTACACAGAGATAATATTCATTATTATCTTCATTATTCGTTATACATCGTTGTCTTTAACTTCTCGTATGGATTCTGTCAGGCTTTACCCACTTCATAGCACTCGGCTATGATTACTGTGGTCGAATGACAAGAATCCCGTTTCATACTTACTTGCACATTGAAAGGTGATTGTACCAATACATATGCTACACCCCGATCGTTATTAGCTACCGGCCGAAGTCAACATATGAACAACAAAACGTATGCCACGGTACTAGAGGTAAGCGGTAGAGGTACCATGACCATGGTCGATCACAGAGAAGGACCAATCGCGTTATTCAATGCTTGCAAGACTTAATTCGTTCGTTCGTTAATGCATGTATTCATCATCATTCTTCTTTTCGTTCATTCGTTAATACATGCATTCATCATCATGTTCCTCTTCCATTATCTTTCACTTTACGTTACATAATACTTCATTCATTCATTCTCGTTATTCGTAAAGTTTCGGAAAGATAAGCATACACAATCACAAGGAACATACACACCCATCATACATTCATCATCATACATAGCATCATACATACGTAATCATATATAGCATCATACATACGAAATCATACATAGCATCATCACTCACATCAGCCCTTCATGGGCGACTTAACCTATCTCAGGCGCATGTCCTCCATGCGACTGGACCGTGCGATTGGGCTGTCATGCGAATGGGCATACAATCGTGCGACTGGACTTCCTTCCGTACGACTAGACACTATGCGACTGGGTTGTATGCGACTAACTCTTAACCGTACGACTGAACTACCCTGCGATTGGACCTATGCGACCGAAACCCTCAATCGCATAGCCTATCGTGCGACTGAGGCTCGATCGTGCGTCTGAGCCTCAATCGTGCGATTGGACATCAACTAATCCTCATTCGGCCGAATGGCCCTTCAGTCGCATAACCCTAACTGGGCAGCGACTGGAGTTCTTCATGAACAGCAGTCGCGAACCCACGTACCCAAACTCATCATAAACCCATTTTCAGCCCAAATCGACCCTCCCAAGCCTCAGGGATTCATACTAGGACATCATACAAGCATATACAAGTCCTAATTCTTACTATAAACACGTTACTCAAGGTTTACCCAAATGGGTCAAACATATACTATTTCAAAAATAGGGTTTCTATGTGATTCCAGCCCCAAATTCATTCAAAAACGTGTAAAAGAGGGGTCTTAGAACTCACATTAACAGGTAGGAGTTGATGAGCTTCGATTTGGCTAGCCTCACGACAAATCCGGAGCTCGGTCAGCACTTTCCCTCTTTCTCCTCTGCTCTCGTTCGCTCTCTGCTCTCTTTCCCGACTGAAATATGCAAGTGTTGGGAGGAGAATGAGAGCTGCTCCTCTTTTATACCCACAGCTCAGTCGCGTCTGGTCCAGGGGTGACTGGACCTTCAGTCGCATGAACACCATGCGATTGGACCCCAGTCGCATGAGTTCCATGCGGTTCGTCCTTCATTCGGGCGGTTGAACCTCCAGTCGCATAAATCCCAGGCGGCTGAGGCTCAGTCGCACAGCCTACCAAAAGTCAAACTTTCGGGCGTTACAAGTCCACCCCCCTTATTTTAGGTTTCGTCCCCGAAACCTGTCATTCTTCGAACAATCGTGGGTAATTCTGCCTCATTTCTTCTTCAGTTTCCCACGTTGACTCGGATCCCTTCCTGTGCTGCCACTATACACGCACAAGGGGAACCACTTTATTCCTTAATCTCTTCTCTTTGCGATCGATGATCGCCACTGGTTGCTCTACATAGTTAAGCCGTTCGTCTACCTCGATGTCCCCCAGTGGAACGACCATGTCCTCGTCCGCCAAACATTTCCTCAGATGAGACACGTGGAAAGTCGGGTGAATTCCACTTAACTCATCTGGTAGATCCAACCTATAGGCTACCTCCCCTACCCGAGCAATGATTCGGAAAGGGCCTATATACCGCGGACTCAACTTACCCCGCTTCCGGAACCGGATGATCCCCTTCCATGGTGAGACCTTCAACATAACCCGGTCTCCCACCTGGAACTAAATCGGCCTGCGTCGTTTGTCGGCATACGATTTCTGTCGGTCTTTGGCCGCCTTCATATAAGCTTTAATTCTTTCGAGCTTTTCAGTCGTAGCCTCGACCACTTCGACGCTTCCCAATTCCTTCTGACCAATTTCACCCCAACAGACGGGTGTCCTGCATCTCCTACCGTATAGCATCTCGTAGGGTGGCATGCCGATACTGGCATGATAACTGTTGTTGTACGAGAATTCAGCTAATGGTAGGTGGTCATCCCAACTTCCCCCGAAGTCAATAACACATGCCCGGAGCATGTCCTCCAAAGTCTGAATGGTCCTTTCCGACTGACCATCAGTTTGAGGGTGATAAGCCGTGCTAATATGCAACCTCGTCCCCATAGCATCATGGAATTTCTTCCAGAATTTAGATGTAAACCGGGTGTCGCGATCAGACATAATCGACAACGGTACACCATGACGAGTCACAATCTCTTTGATGAAAAGATCGGCCAACCTTTCGGACGAATATGTCTCGCGCATCGGTAAGAAGTGAGCACTCTTCGTCAATCGATCCACAATCACCCAGATCGTATCATACCCTTTCGGGGTACGTGGCAGCTTTGTGATAAAATCCATGGTGATATGCTCCCACTTCCATTCCGGTATGTCCAACGGTTGAATCTTTCCATACGGCTTCTGGTGCTCTGCCTTCACTTGCAAACACGTGAGGCATTTACTCACATACTCCACTACATCACGTTTCATACCCGGCCACCAATAATCTTTCTTCATATCTTGGTACATCTCGGTGGCACCGGGATGAATGGAGTATCGAGTCTTATGAGCTTCATCCATAATCCTCATTCGCAGATCTCCAAGACGAGGAATCCACATACGCCCAAACGGGTTCTAACACCGGTTGCGTTCTCACCCAACTCCGCGACCAGACCTCTCATTCGTTCAGAGTTAAGATGTTCGTCTTTCAAAGCCTCATCTTGGAACTCTTTGACCTGTTCCATCACGTCGGAGGTCATGATTAGCTGGTACGCCTTCACCCGAATTGGCTCGGGCCTCTCCTTTCGGCTAAGGGCATCCGCCACCACGTTGGCTTTGCCCGGATGGTAATAGATCTCACAATCATCCTTTATAAGCTCCAACCATCGCCGTTGCCTCATATTCAGATCTTTTTGCTCGAAAAAGTACTTCAAGCTTTTGTGGTCGGTAAAGATGGTGCACTTCGTTCCGTAGAGATAGTGCCTCCAAATCTTTAACGCGAAAACCATAGCTGCGAGCTCCAAGTCATGAGTAGGGTAATTAACCTCATGGACTTTCAACTGCCGGGATGCATAAGCTATAACCTTTCCCCTCAGCATCAACACGCATCCCAATCCCGAATAAGAAGCATCAGAATAAACCACTAGATCTTCGCTTCCCTCGGGTAATGACAGAACCGGAGCTTGGGTCAATCTTGTCTTCAGTTCTTCAAATGCCTTTTCTTGAGCTTGACCCCATATAAATTTCACATCCTTCCGGGTCAACTTGGTCAGTGGAGAAGCAATTTTGGAAAAGTCTTGGATGAACCTTCGGTAGTAACCCGCCAAACCCAAGAAACTACGGATCTCGGATGGCGTCTTTGGAGACTTCCATTGCATCACTGCTTCCACTTTCGCCAGATCAACCATAATTCCATCCGGATTTACCACGTGACCCAAGAACTGAACTTCGCGTAGCCAGAAGGCACATTTGGAGAACTTAGCATACAGTTCTCCCTTCTCAAAGTCTCTAACACCTCCCGGACGTGACCGGCATGCTCTTCTTTACTCCTGAATAAATCAAGATATCATCGATGAACACAATCACTGATTTATCCAACATTGGCCGGCACACTCTGTTCATCAGATCCATAAAAGCAGCTGGCGCATTGGTCAGACCAAAAGACATGACGAGGAACTCATAGTGACCGTAGCGCGTACGAAAGCTGTTTTAGGGATATCCTGCTCCTTCACCTTCAGTTGATGGTAGCCTGATCGAAGATCTATTCGTGAAAACCAACTAGCTCCCTGAAGTTGATCAAACAAGTCGTCGATCCTCGGCAAGGGGTATCTGTTCTTTACCGTCAACTTATTCAGCTCGCGGTAGTCGATGCACATCCTCATACTACCGTCCTTCTTCTTTACAAACAGGACCGGAGCACCCCAAAGTGAGATACTCGGTCGAATAAACCCCTTATCCAGCAGCTCTTGTAACTGCTCCATCAACTCTTTCATCTCTGTCGGGGCCAATCGGTATGGTGCTTTGGCAACAGGTTGGGCGCCTGGTATCAGATCAATCTGGAACTCGATCAGGTGGCAATCCCGATAAGTCTTCCGGGAACACGTCTGGGAACTCACACACAACCGGAACATCAGATAGTTGTGGTGTTGGCTTTTCTATGTCCTTTACATAACATAAAAAGGCGTTACATCCGCACCTCATACATTTCCCCGCCACTGCCATTGAGATCACCTTCGGGATCATAGTGACCCGATCGCCATAAACTGTCACTGGACTACCGTCGGGCGCTGTCAAACTGATCATCTTCTTGCGACACACAATGTTCGCCTCGAAATCTGCCAACCAATCCATCCCAAGCACCAAATCAAAACCGCCTAACGTCATCGCAAATGGTTTAACTGGGAATTTGTGACCCTCCAGTTCTACATCGCAGCCCTCAATTACCTCGGAAATCCTGGTGGTTTTTCCTATAGCAGTCTCTACATCAAACGGCACATCCACACGTCTACTACTAACGGGCAATTTGGCACAGAAAGCAGCAGAAATAAAACTCCTACTGGCACCCGAATCAAATAATACAGAAGCTAGAGTTTGGTTCACCAGAAATGTACCGGACACTACATCGGGGTCCGTCCTAGTCTCTTCCTGCGTCATTGTGAATGCCCTGGCGCTTGCTCTCGGACCTTCACTTCCCGTCTTCTTTACCCCTGAAGCCTCAGCCCTCGGCTTCTTACAGTCCCTGCTCATATGACCGCCTTCCCCACAGTTAAAACACTTGCCCATCCGGCAATCCTTTGATATATGTCCCGTCTTCCCACACTTAAAGCAGATGTTGGATCCCCATTTGCACTCCCCTGAGTGCTCTCTTCCACACTTACCACACTTCCTCACCCCAGCTCCAGTCACGACCACACGGTGGTCATCCACCCTCGCCTTCTTGTTTCTCGTCAAAGTATCACCCCGACCAAATCTCTTCCCCTTCCAGTTCTTCTCTCCACTTCCCTTCTTGCTACCCTCAGCCTTTACCAACGCAGCCCGTTCATCGAATAACCTTTCTGCCAAATCCACTGCCGACCTGAAAGTGCTTGGTCGAGCAGAAATCAAGTGCCAACGAATTTCAGCTGGCAGCCCCTGAATATACCGGTTGATCTTTCGAGACACCGGCGTCACCTGCTCTGGCACCAACAGCGCCAATTCGTTAAACTTGGTGGTGTACTGTTGGTGGGTCATCGTCCCCGCCTCCAACTGCAGGAACTCTCTCTCAACTCTATCCATTTCCCGACGAGGACTGAATTCCTCAATCACCAGCCTTTTTAACTCAGCCCACTTCATCTTCCCTATAGCCCTGCTACCCTCGGCTTGGACTATATTATTCCACCAGCACAAAGCCGACCCTGTGAAAGAGTAGGTAGCAAAGCAATCACTAATATCGAGGACAGCTTCCATTTCCATCACCCATTGGTGAGCATCAGTAGCAGTACCAGAACCATCAAAAGTTGGGGGCTTGCACCTCATGAATGCCCCGTAGTTACAACCCGGGCTGTCTCCCGTAACTGCTCTTCTTCCTCTTCCTCTTCATCATCGGATAATACTGTTTCTGCTTCTGTCTGTTGTTGTCTACCTGAGGACCGATTCCTCCCTCGTCTCTCATCTTCACGTACTGCCTTTATCACTTCGGTCACTACAGACGGTAAGATCGTCTGCATGACCTGATGTACTTCCTCAACCACTGCCTCTTTTACCGAGGCTCTCAAATTCGCGCTTTCGTCTGCCTCCTCCTGATGAGGAGTCTCGTTTTCCTCATGAACTACTTTCTCTGTCCTAAGTCTTCCTCTCGTGTTACGCGGTTCATCACCACGTCCACCGCCACGGGAAGCTTTAGATGATCTACCACCGACCATCTTCTATCACACTGAAAGATTCAAACACCAACACGGTCATTCAAGGAAATAGCTCAGTTTATGTTAAGTATAGTAAGTCTCTAATTACAATGGCCAGTTGTGATTAGCCACTTACTTTACTCTTCGTACCCCGAGCATTACCTGTCCTGACTACATTAGTATCTAAGTCTAACAGTACACATAAACACATATCATGCGCACGTAATCATGATTAACTTTAATAAAAATACCTGATGGCACGCAACTACTCAGATGGCATTCTCGTTCTCCCCGTCCCATTCTCAGTTTAAGTTTAGGTTTATTTTGAAAATTTACCCGTTTTACTCAAACTTTGGCTCTGATACCAACTTGTAAGGCCCCGATCCCGGGCACCTTACAGTTGGTCGTCATCACACGTAAAACATACATATAATACATGATCATAAAATAACGCAGCGGAATTGATAAAATATACATTCTCATTTCATCATAAAAGCTTTTACATCATTGTCTTGGTTACAAAATACAAGCTTTTCCTTACATTGCCTAGCTATACTATGATTGCTGCTGATGCATAAGAAACCGAGGATAATCTCGTTTATTCGAATCCTCAGCAATCATAGGGTCATACAGCGACCTCTACAGAAAGAAAATAATAAAAAAGAAAATATATTTTTCTTCATAAAGAAGATATTAAATTCAAACATATATAAAGGAGATTTCTTAAGTAATCCCGTTTATGGGAATCCTCAAGAAATCTCATAATGGTAGGCAACGTGATATGTTGCGTGCATTATGGGCCCGCAACACATGACGTTGCAGCATTATCAAATGGAGAATACCATCCTAAAAGAGCTGAGTGCCGCCTCGTGCCATCCTCAGCAACACTACCTGTCAACTGGAAACACATAAAAGTCAGCGTTGCTGAGTGAGTTCTAGTTTTATAATAAAACATACTTTTACTTATTTAAAAGTATCCTTTCATACATGCGTTCATACATCATACGTACACAGAGATAATATTCATTATTATCTTCATTATTCGTTATACATCGTTGTCTTTAACTTCTCGTATGGATTCTGTCAGGCTTTACCCACTTCATAGCACTCGGCTATGATTACTGTGGTCGAATGACAAGAATCCCGTTTCATACTTACTTGCACATTGAAAGGTGATTGTACCAATACCATATGCTACACCCCGATCGTTATTAGCTACCGGGCCGAAGTCAACATATGAACAACAAAACGTATGCCACGGTACTAGAGGTAAGCGGTAGAGGTACCATGACCATGGTCGATCACAGAGAAGGACCAATCGCATTATTCAATGCTTGCAAGACTTAATTCATTCGTTCGTTAATGCATGTATTCATCATCATTCTTCTTTTCGTTCATTCGTTAATACATGCATTCATCATCATGTTCCTCTTCCATTATCTTTCACTTTACGTTACATAATACTTCATTCATTCATTCTCGTTATTCGTAAAGTTTCGGAAAGATAAGCATACACAATCACAAGGAACATACACACCCATCATACATTCATCATCATACATAGCATCATACATACGTAATCATACATAGCATCATACATACGAAATCATACATAGCATCATCACTCACATCAGCCCTTCATGGGCGACTGAACCTATCTCAGGCGCATGTCCTCCATGCGACTGGACCGTGCGATTGGGCTGTCATGCGAATGGGCATACAATCGTGCGACTGGACTTCCTTCCGTACGACTAGACACTATGCGACTGGGTTGTATGCGACTAACTCTTAACCGTACGACTGAACTACCCTGCGATTGGACCTATGCGACCGAAACCCTCAATCGCATAGCCTATCGTGCGACTTAGGCTCGATCGTGCGTTTGAGCCTCAATCGTGCGATTGGACATCAACTAATCCTCATTCGGCCGAATGGCCCTTCAGTCGCATAACCCTAACTGGGCAGCGACTGGAGTTCTTCATGAACAGCAGTCGCGAACCCACGTACCCAAACTCATCATAAACCCATTTTCAGCCCAAATCGACCCTCCCAAGCCTCAGGGATTCATACTAGGACATCATACAAGCATATACAAGTCCTAATTCTTACTATAAACACGTTACTCAAGATTTACCCAAATGGGTCAAACTTATACTATTTCAAAAATAGGGTTTCTATGTGATTCCAGCCCCAAAATCATTCAAAAACGTGTAAAAGAGGGGTCTTAGAACTCACATTAACAGGTAGGAGTTAATGAGCTTCAATTTGGCTAGTCTCACGACAAATCCGGAGCTCGGTCAGCACTTTCCCTCTTTCTCCTCTGCTCTCGTTCGCTCTCTGCTCTCTTTCCCGACTGAAATATGCAAGTGTTGGGAGGAGAATGAGAGCTGCTCCTCTTTTATACCCACAGCTCAGTCGCGTCTGGTCCAGGGGCGACTGGACCTTCAGTCGCATGAACACCATGCGATTGGACCCCAGTCGCATGTGTTCCATGCGGTTCGTCCTTCATTCGGGCGGTTGAACTCCAATCGTACGGTTGAGCTTCAATCGGCCGAATAGCATGCGGTTGAACCTCCAGTCGTATAAATCCCAGGCGACTGAGGCTCAGTCGCACAGCCTACCAAAAAGTCAAACTTTCGGGCGTTACATATAGCGCATGGCATTGATCCAGAATGAAAGAGGAAAGATAAGTGGTGCATGTACTTGCCCTAGGTGACTGGATCAGCTTCGTACATAATGTTCGTGATTAATTACCACAGGTCCAGCCCCAGCAGTAGTGCACAATGTTCGGGGTATTGTGCATGTCACCGAAAGTAATGAATGTACGAATGAATGAAATGAACGTATGAATGAACGTAATGCACGTACGGACGAATGTAATGAATGTATGAATGTAAGTAAGAGACGTACGAACAAAAGAAAGAGTTATGAAGGAATGTGAATGTTAACGATGAACGGTACATGAACGAAAGCTAATGAATGAATGATGAAGATAGTAATAATATTATCTATGTGTACGTATGTTGTGTGATCGCATGTATGTAAGAATGATTTTAACGAAAGAAAGTATGTTTTATTATAAAACTAGAACTCACTCAGCAACGCTGACTTTTTATGTGTTTCCAGTTGACACGTAGTGTTGCTGAGGATGGTACGAGGCGGCTACTCAGTTCGTTAGATGACATTCCTACGTTTAATGTTTTTTTGGAATGTAATATGATAGAAGATATTTTTAATAGGCAAATGTATTATGTTGCATGCATTTATAAAACAAAATGGTGTTTGTAAAGGATTTGGATAAACGAGATTACTTAAGGAATCCACTTAAAACAAAGATGATGTTTTTAATGTTCCCGCTGCAACGATCTGTAATAATATTTTGTAAGAGTATTTCATGGAAATAAAAGGATGTTTTTGATGTTTCCGATGTATGATTTTTGGTAATGACGTGTTTTAAGAGCGATGAGGATCCGACTGTAAGCGTCCTGGGAACGGGGCCTTACAAGTTGGTATCAGAGCCAAAGTTTAAGTGAAATGGGTAAATTTTCAAAATAAACCTTAACTTAAACTGAAAATGGGACGGAAAGGGAAGGGGTGCCAATCTGAGTAGCTGCGTGCCATCGGGTATTTTCTTAAGGTTAACCAGTATTATGTGCGCATGTTATGTGTTTATGTGTTACTGTTAGATTTAGATACTAATGTAGTTAGGACAAGTAATGCTCGGGGTACGAAGAGTAAAGTAAGTGGCTAATCACAACTGGCCACTGTATTTAGGGACTTACTATACTTGACATAAACTGAGCTATTCCCTTGAATGATCGTGTTGGTGTTTGAACCTTTCAGTGGGTGATAGAGGATGGCTGGAGGTAGATCATCCAAAGCTTCACGGGGTGGAGGTGGTGGCGGACGTGGTGCTGAACCACGGGCCACAAGAGGAAGACCTAGGGTGGAGAAAGTGGTTCCTGAAGAACCCGAGACTCCTCATCCGGAGGGTGTAGACGATGTAGGATTCTGTGTGCCCAAGACACTTAGAATATTGATATGGTTAGTACATTATGGTCCAAGTCGGGTTATACCCAACAGCAAGCTTAGCAAATACCAATTAACATTTAAGTGATGATATGATCATGCAATTAAATATTTACACTAATTTAGAAAATGGGTTTTCTAAATAAGTTGCATATGAGATGGAACAATTTATTAGGATATTTTGTTCCATAATATTATTTGAAGTGTTATTTAAATTAGTTGTATAACACCAAATAATAATGAGAGTATACTACTTATACAATTAAATGGTTAATTGCATAAACTAATTACAAGACTAGACAATATATGTGTGTGTTAATGTTTGATATTTATAAAAGAAAACTCTTTTTTTAACATCAAAACCGTCCCATGCATGCATGTGCATGCTAGTGCTTTCTATTATTCTCTTGAGAAGAACAAGCACATGCATGCCTTTGATGTTCCCACTATCTCTTCTTGAGAAGAACATAACACATGCTATTGTCTCCACTACTAACTAGAAAAGTCTCTCTTATTCTCATACGCATAACACATGCAACTAACGCAAGAAAAATCAGCTCTCTTTTCTCTCTCAAGGGCTACGAAATTTCAGCCAGCAAAAGTGGGTTTTCAGCTGAAAATAGAGGGTTTTTGGAGCTTGTTTTGGTGTCTTCTTCCTAACAAGAAGGTGTTCTTGCATAGGGCTTGGGGTATACAAGCTTGAGGACTTCTACTCTTGAAGTCTTGGCCATTTTCAGCATCATTTCTCCTCTCATTTTGGTCGACTTTTGCTGCTGCAGTAAGGTAGAATCACAGCTCTATATAGCTGTGATTTTATGTGCATTTACATATGTTCATAGCTTGCATATTCACATAAATGATCCTTTGTTCTTTGGGTTTGTTTTATACATCAATATGGTCATCTAATGAACATATTTTTCAGCTTATAAACATGGTTATAATGCTTTACTTCCGCTGCGTTTTCAGAAAGTTTAAGAGGTTAAACTATGATTTTATGTTCTAACAAACCCAACAATGGCATCAAGAGCCGGTTATGTGAATAGCTTGCTTGTTCTTATCATTTAAAAATCATTTTAAAGGATGTTAATCAACTAATTAGGGGCTGATTTTGGTTGATTTAATAAACCCCAAGTCTTTCAAAGTTATATCTTCATGCTTATGATTAAACTTTGAAAGATAGGAATGTCAATTGGTTGATATGTTTGGTTGTTGTTTGTTTGGACAAACAAACCCAAATTTTCATTTTATGTTGGCTGAAAATTTAGGATTTGATGGGGTTTATTTTGTTTATTGAATAATATTTATGATTGTTCATATGATAGTGCATAACCTAGCTTTTGGCCTTGTGTTGTTTGGATGCTTGCAATGTTTGTTTTGGTTATTTTCATTTGGGTTGTAATATTATTCTTTTGTGCTTTGTTTAAAAATGTAATTTATCTATTTATTCATTGGGATGTAATAATAGATTAGGAGTGTTTTTCTTTTACTAGAAAATATGTATTAGGATATATATTTTGTAAAAGAAGATGCTCGGGAAGGAAGCACAAGAAGAAGACACAAAAGAAGGACTTGAAGCATATGGATGCAAGTTCAAGTGGGAGACAATGAAGACCTCTATTTTATGTTGTATTCAACCCTTAGGAAAGACCAAATGACCACACTTGTGATGGCAAACAAGTGTGGTCACAATAGTAGCTATGGTTATGCACATTGTAGTTGTTTATATTATGCTTGTTTGGTTGTTTGTTGTATGATTGTTGTTTGATATTTGGATATGCATAACAAACTCATTAGCAAACTTAACAAGCTGAAAATTTATGGTTTCTATTCATTAAGTGGTTAATAAAAGATTATTAAAAGGATTAATGATTTAATAAAAGAGGTTTTATTAAAAATAAACCATAGGATACCTTGCATTTGAAAGCATTGAAATACAAGGTACATAGAGTTTTCAAAACTAGAATTAATGAAAACCAAAAATCCCTTTTGAAACAAGTGTAACACCATCCTTTTACACGACACTCGAATCACTTGAGAACTATTTTTGGGATAAATGTCACCTAACCACTTTTAGGGAACTTGTGTTTTGAGGTGGGCTTAACATATTTGTAGGATAAAGGTCACCTAACCACTTGTATGAGTAAACTCACACGTGTGTGTAAGTAGGACGACTTGAATTGGAAACCATGTGCATAGGGTCACCGAAGCATGGCGTACAATGGTGTTGATGGGATTAAACATGCCATCCAAACATAAGATGTTTAACCGATCCCATAAAGGCTAGAAGTTGCAAAAGGTTGCAATTGTCAAATATTGACTACCTTGTTAAATTAAATAATGGGATAAAGGTCACCTAACCATTATTTGAATGTAACGTTGGATTCTAGATTTTAATTATTAATTGTCTATGAGACATAAAAGGGTATTAATAATTAAAATAAAATTTTAAGAAATACTAATAAGAACTTTGTAAATTTTGTAGAATGGCCGCAAACAATAATGCTACCACCCCGACTGTCCATACCCTATCACTGAGAATCGTTATCAAAATGAGTAAAGGCCTATGTCCTTGATGAACCCATGTCTCACCAACCAACGCTGTTGATGTTAAGGCCTTTTGATGATTGGCTTAAGCACATTAAGGATTCTGTGCAAATTTCCTATCTAACGTTGGGAATATGATTCCCGAACTCCAAAAGGGTTTGGAACATCATAGGACTCCAAAAAGGGTTTGGAACATCATAGGGCATATGACATGATAATCTAGTTGAAGGAAATGTTCCTTCAACAAACATTAGTAAGATTGCTTCGAAACGGTTCAAGCACTTTGTGCATGTCACATGGAAGAAACCCAATCGATATCATCTCATATATTCTTAAGATGAAAAGCCACATTGATAGCCTCAAGATGCTTAACTGTCCTGTCTCAAAGTAGTTGGCCAAGGATTTGATCCTTGATTGCCCAACTAATGCTTTGAGACATTCATAATAAACTGTAATATGAACGGGTGGGACAAGAGCATCGGTGAAATTCACGTAATGCTCAAAGCAACCGAGGCAGGGATGGGTAGAGAGGTTCTACCTATTCTCTTGATCAATAAGGGAGACTATAAGAAATGGCCAATCTGGATCCTAAGGAAATTATTGCCAAAAGAAAGGAATACATCAAAGCAAAGGTTAAAGCGAAACCTCAAAAACGTAAGCTTATGAAGCCTAAAGTAAAGGAGAACGATCCATGCTTTGAGCATGGAGAGATAGGACAATAAAAGGGAATTGTCCCTCCTATCTCAAGGAGTTGAAAAATAAGAGGGATGCTAGGAAAACCTCGAATACAATTTTCATGATTCACATTGTATTAAATGTCATTTCTTCAAACACATGGGTATTGGATACTGGATGTAAGACTCATACTTGCAATTGTTGCAAAGGGGTTCAAAAAAATGTGCGCTTCAAGGAGGGAAACTCTATTTTGAGACTTACAAATGGTTTGGAAGTTGTTCTCAAAACCTTTTGTATGCACCTAGTTTGACTAGGAACATAATTAATGTTTCCTCTTAAAACAATATGGTCATGATTTAAAGTTTGTATATAATGGTATTACGTTTTATGGATGATGTATTTCATTTTAAGGATATGCCTTTTAATGATATTCATGAATTAGTTCATGATAATTCGTCCTATAATAACTCATTATACACATTAAGCACCAAGAAACTTAATTGGTTTAAGTTATTATTATCTTTGACATTGTCATCTTGGTCACATAAACGAGAATTGGATTCAAACACTTCAAAAGAATGGTCCTTTGGAAACAAATGAAAATGTTTCATTAGGAATGATACATTTGGATGTATGTGGTCCTTTTAAGACAATGACAAAGATTGGTGAAAAGATACTTCATTACTGTTACAATGATTACAGTCGCTATTATTGTGTGCACTTGATGACACATAAGAATGAAGCTTTTGAAATGTTCAAAATCTTCAATAATGAAGTAGAAAATCAACTCTACATAACTATCTAAGTTCTTCATTCTAATAAAGGAGAAACTGACCCCTATTTGGATATGGTTCAATTCATTAAGGCTATGAGCTTACCACCTTTATCATCTTGGGTTTTCGCACAACTCTCCACGGCTCGTATTTTGAATATGGCCCAAACCAAGAAAGTGGGTGCGACACCTTTTGAAATATGGCATGAAAGAGTTCCATCGCTATCATATTTAAAGGTATGGGGTAGTGAAGCTTATGTTAAGCTTAACACCCAAAACAAATTTGAAAGTCGATCCACTACGTGTATATTTGTTGGATATCCCAAAGACTGTATAGGATACTACTTCTTTGATCCAATAGAGCAAAAGGAATTTATTGCTCGAAGGGTAAAGTTCTTGGAAGCCAAGTTCCTTATGGAGGGAGTGATGCATAGAACAATGGAATTTGATGAAGATGAAGATCCACAAGCCGATACACGTTTGGTTGACACTAGCTGTCAACAAGAGGTTGTTGATGATGATCAAGAGGTTGATCAATACACACAAAACGTTCACAGATCTGGTAGAGTTAGCATTCTACCTGATATATATGGATTTTCATGGATGGATGCTATGAGGTTGACTCCGATGAGCCAACTACATACCATGATGCTATGTCCAATTCGGATTGTGACAAATGGCTGGAAGCCATGAATGTACAGATGCAATCCATGTATGACAACCAAGTTTAGGAATTGGTTGACCCTCCACTTAACTCCAAACCGGTTGGATGCAAGTGGGTTTTCGAGAAGAAAACAAATATGCATGGAAACTTGGAAAGTTGTAAGGCTAGACTTGTAGCAAAAGGTTTCACTCAAACTCAAGGGGTTGATTATGATGAAACTTTCTCACCTGTTGCGATGCTAAAGTCTATAAGGATATTGTTTGCCATAGCTGCTCATTATGATTATGAGATTTGGCAAATGGATGTCAAAACCGCTTTCCTAAATGGATATCTTGAGGAAGATGTCTATATGGTTCAGCCTGAAGGTTTTGTCGATCCAAAACATCCTAATAAAGTATGCAAGTTAAAGAAATCAATCTATGGATTGAAACAAGCATCGAGAAGTTGGAATCAATGATTTGATGAAGAGATCAAGAAATTTGGTTTCATCAAGAACGCTGACAAGGCTTGTGTGTATAAAAAGGCTACTGGGAGTGTAATCAGATTCTTAGTATTGTATGTTGATGACATAGTACTATATGGAAAGGACATTCCAACCATGGAAAGTGTTAAAACCTGGCTTGGAAATTGTTTTTCCGTGAAAGATCTCGGTGAAGCTGCCTATATTTTGGGAATAAAGATCTATAGGGATAGATCGAGGCGGTTGATAGGTCTAAACCAAAGTGCATATATTGATGAAATCTTGAAAAGGTTCAAGATGAAAAACTCTAAGAAACGTATGGTACCTATTCAAAGAGGGACAATATTGAGTGCATCTCAATGTCCAAGCTCAAACGATGAGCAAGATTGTGTGAAGGACATCCCATATGTGTTTGCTATAGGATCCATCATATATGCGATGATATGTACTAAGACCGGACATGTCATGCGCGTTAAGCATGGCAAGAAGAAATCAGCAGAATCCAGGTAATAGCCATTGGATGGTTGTTAAAAGTATATTGAAATACCTTAGGAGGACTAAGGATATGTTTCTAATATATGGATCTGAGAAAGAGGAACTCGTTGTAAAGGGTTACACGGATGCGAGTTTCCAAACTGATCGAGATGATCCTCGATCACAATCGGGGTATGTCTCCATTATGAATAGGGAAACATTGCCCACTACAAAATACGAATACATAGCCGCCTCATTAGCAGCTTTGGAAGCTGCATGAATAAAAGGTTTATCGCCAATCTAAGGGTGGTCTCTAACATTCAAGACCCTTAGAAATCTTTTGTGATAACGAGGGTGTCATTGCTCAAATCAAGGAACCCCGTGCACATCAAAAGATTAGGCACAATGAGCGGAGATTCAACTACATGAGGGATGAAGTTGAAAAGGGAAAGATATGTATTCACAAAGTTCACATGGATCAAAACATTACGGATCCTCTCACGAAGCTCCTTAAAAAGGCAAAGCATGAAGGTCATACTGTGCCATGGGACTTCAATATTCTAGTGATTGGATTTGATCTGTAAATTTTGTATTTGGTTATATGTGGAACTTTTATTATTTGAATAAAATTATTTGGTTATAATCTTTCAATTAATGTTCCAATTTAGCATGTTTAATCCATGAGTAAATTATTTACTCTAAATGTCCGTAGTCGTTCATACTTGTGGGAACAAGTGTGAGGGTAAGATTATTATGAACTTGGATTGGTTGATATTCATAAGGATGAATATAAAGCAATGGGTTGCTACCAAGGTTCATAGATATTTGTGGGATACAAATATTGGACTAACCCACATCTCAAATTTTACTACATGGAATCTTATCAATGATCATAAGTAAATTTGAGTAAAGGGGAATATCATTTGGTATCCTCCGACCTGAGATACATATTGGGTTTTGATATTCACCAAGTATTATACCTTGAGCTAATTCTTCACTGTCCTGAAATAGTGGACAGTACATAAGGGTAAGTTCAGGTATAACACGAGGTGTTTGTGAGAAACGTATGTAGTCAAGATGGAATTTGTTCCTCTTATTCGTTGAGAGTTAGATGTTAAGGCCTGATTAAGTTAAATTAACAAGGAATGATCATTTAGTGTCCTTGGATTTAACATGACATCTGTAACAAAAGGATAGATGATTGATTCACCTAAATCATTTCAAGTAGGGTACTTGAATGGGATGATGTTATTGAATGGCCATAAGTCATGCGCATTAAGGGTAGTAAACCGTTGTTAGGCGTTATTTACTGCTTGCATCAATCTTCTATGAATCTTGGGCAAGTGGGATATTGTAGGATTCTATGTGCCCAAGACACTTAGAATATTGATGTGGTTAGTACGTTATGATCCAAGTCGGGTTATACCCAATAACAAGCTTAGCAAACACCAATTAATATTTAAGTGATGATATGATCATGCAATTAAATATTTACACCAATTTTGAAAACGGGTTTTCTAAATAAGTTGCATAAGAGATGGAACAATTTATTAGGATATTTTGTTCAATAATATTATTTGAAGTGTTATTTAAATTAGTTGTATAACACCAAATAATAATGAGAGTATACTACTTATACAATTAAATGGTTAATCGCATAAACTAGTTACAAGACTAGACAATATATGTGTGTGTTAATGTTTAATATTTATAAAAGAAACTCTTTTTTTAACATCAAAACCGTCCCATGTATGCATGTGCATGCTAGTGCTTTCTATTATTCTCTTGAGAAGAACAAGCACATGCATGCCTTTGATGTTCCCACTATCTCTTCTTGAGAAGAACATAACACATGCTATTGTCTCCACTACTAACTAGAAAAGTCACTCTTCTTCTCATACACATAACACATGCAACTAACACAAGAAAAATCAGCTCTCTTTTCTCTCTCAAAAGAGGGTTTTTGGAGCTTGTTTTGGTGTCTTCTTCCTAACAAGAAGGTGTTCTTGCAAAGGGCTTGGGGTATACAAGCTTGAGGACTTCTACTCTTGAAGTCTTGGCCATTTTCAGTATCATTTCTCCTCTCATTTTGGTCGACTTTTGCTGCTGCAGTAAGGTAGAATCACAGCTCTATATAGCTGTGATTTTATGTGCATTTACATATGTTCATAGCTTGCATATTCACATAAATGATCCTTTGTTCTTTGGGTTTGTTTTATACATCAATATGGTCATCTAATGAACATATTTTTCAGCTTATAAACATGGTTATAATGCTTTACTTCCGCTGTGTTTTCAGAAATTTTAAGAGGTTAAACTATGATTTTATGTTCTAACAAACCCAACAGACGAGAGCGCCAATTTGAGAGCCTCGGTAAAAGAGGCAGTGGTTGAAGAGGTGCATCAGGTCATGCAGACGATCGTACTGTCTGTGGTGACCGAAGTGATAAAGGCTGTTCGGGAAGGAGAAAGAAAAGAGAGGAATAGGTCCTCAGGAAGACAGGACCAACCAGGGCCGGAAACGGTTCTTTCTGATGATGAAGAGGAAGAGGAGGAGGAGCCTGTGCAGGAGTCGGCACGAGGCTGTAATTACGGGGCGTTTATGAGGTGCAAGCCCCTACCTTTGACGGTAATGGCACTGCTGTTGCTGCTCACCGATGGGTGAGGGAAATGGAGGCTGTTCTCGATATCAGCGAGTGCCGGGAGGACCAAAAGGTGAAGTTCGCTACCCACTCTTTCACGGATTCGGCTCTATGCTGGTAAGACAACATAGTCCAAGCAGAGGGTAGCAGGGCCATTGGAAGAATGAAGTGTTCCGAGCTGAAAAGGTTGATGATCGAGGAGTTCTGTGCTCATCGAGAGATGGATAAAGTTGAGAGAGAGTTCCTGTAGCTAAAGGCGGGGACGATGACCACCAACAGTACACCACAAAGTTTAACAAATCGCACGTCTGGTTCCGGACCAGGTGAGACCTTTGTCGCGAAAGATCAAGAGGTATATTCAGGGTTTGTAGGCGGATATTCGCAGGCATATGATCGCCGCCCGATCGAGCACCTTTAGGTCGGCGGTGGACTTGGCAGGAAGGTTGTATGATGAACGGGCTGTGGTGGTGGTGGCAGAAGGTAGTAGGAAGGGTGGTGGTGACAAGAATTGGAATGGAAAGATGTTTGGTCGTGGTAATGCCTCGACGAGCAACAAGAAGGCACGGGTGGATGATCGTCATGTAGCCACACCGGGTGCGGGACTGAAAAGGTGTGGTAAATGTGGGAAGGAGCATAGCAAGGAGTGTAGACTGGGATTGAACGTCTGCTTCAAGTGTGGAAAGCCTGGTCATATGGCTAGAGAGTGTAGGGGCATGAGGTGCTTCAATTGTGGGGAAAGTGGTCATATGAGTAAAGAATGCAAGAAGCCGAGGGCTGAGGGTTCCGACGTGAAGAAGACAGGGAATGAAGGACTGAGGGCAAGCGCCAGGGCATTTACGATGACACAGGAGGAGGCTAGGACGGACCCTGATGTTGTGTCCGGTACGTTTATGGTGAACCAAACTTTAGCCTCTGTATTATTTGATTCGGGTGCCAGTAGGAGTTTTATTTCTGCCGCTTTCTGTGCCAAACTGTCTGTTAGTAGTAGACGTGTTGACGTGCCGTTTGATATACAAACTGCGATAGGTAAGTCTACCAGGATTTTCGAGGTGATAGAGGGTTGTGATGTGGAATTAGAGGGCCACAAATTTCCAGTTAGACCATTGGCGATGACCTTAGGTGGTTTTGATTTGGTGCTTGGGATGATTTGGTTGGCGGACTTTGAGGCGAATATAGTGTGTCGAAAGAAGATGATTCGTTTGATAGCACTTGAAGGGAGTTCGGTAACTGTTATGGGGATCGGGTCATGACGATCCCGAATGTGATCTCAATGGTGGTGGCGGGAAAGTGCATGAGGCGTGGATGTAGCGCCTATGTAAAGGATGTGGAAACGCTAACACCATAACTATCTGATGTTCCGGTTATGTGTGACTTTCCAGACCTGTTTCCCAAAGACTTATCGGGAGTGCCACCTGACCGAGAGATTGAGTTTCAGATTGATCTGATACCAGGCGCCCAACTGTTGCCAAAGCACCGTATCGATTGGCTCCGATGGAAATGA
The DNA here is from genome assembly GCA_024085815.1 of Flaveria linearis. Lineage (NCBI taxonomy): Eukaryota > Viridiplantae > Streptophyta > Magnoliopsida > Asterales > Asteraceae > Flaveria > Flaveria linearis. The sequence goes on from CM044012.1 coordinate 18,144,228, forward strand.
AAGAGTTGATGGAGCAGTTGCAAGAGCTGCTAGATAAGGGGTTCATTAGACCGAGTATCTCACCTTGGGGTGCTCGGTCCTGTTTATAAAGAAGAAAGACGGTAGTATGAGGATGTGTATCGACCACCGTGAGCTGAACAAGTTGACGGTGAAGAATCGATACCCCTTGCCGAGAATCAACGATTTGTTTGATCAACTTCAGGGTTCTAGTTGGTTTTCAAGAATAGATCTTCGATCGGGCTACCATCAAGTAAAGGTGAAAGAGCAGGATATCCCTAAGACAGCTTTTCGCACGCGCTACGGTCACTACGAGTTTCTTGTCATGTCTTTTGGTTTGACCAATGCGCCAGCTGCTTTTATGGACCTGATGAATAGAGTGTGTCGGCCGATGTTAGATAAATCAGTGATTGTGTTTATTGATGATATCCTGATTTATTCGAAGAACAAGGTGGAGCATGCCGGTCACATTCGAGAGTCGTTGGAGACGTTGAGAAGGGAGAAGTTGTATGCCAAGTTCTCCAAGTGCACGTTATGGTTGCGCGAAGTTCAGTTCTTAGGTCACGTGGTGAATCCAGAGCGGATTATGGTGGATCCAGCAAAGGTGGAAGCGGTGATGCAATGGAAGTCTCCAAAGACGCCATCCCAGATCCGCAGTTTCTTGGGTTTGGCGGTCTATTACAGGAGATTTATTCAAGACTTCTCCAAAATCGCTTCTCCACTAACAAGTTGACCTGGAAATATGTAAAGTTTGTATGGGGTCAAGCTCAAGAGAAGGCGTTCGAAGAATTGACCCAAGCTCCTGTATTGTCATTACCGATGGAAGCGAAGATCTGGTGGTTTATTCTGATGCTTCCTATTCGGGATTGGGGTGTGTGTTAATGCAGAGGGGAAAAGTTATAGCCTATGCATCCCGACAGTTGAAAGTTCATGAGGTTAACTATCCTACTCATGACTTGGAGCTAGCAGCTGTGGTCTTTGCATTAAAGATTTGAAGGCACTATCTCTACAGGACGAAGTGCACCATCTTCACCGACCACATGAGCTTGAAGTACTTCTTCGAGCAGAAGGATTTGAATATGAGGCAAAGGTGATGGTTGGAGCTTATAAAGGATTATGATTGTGAGATCCATTACCATCCGGGCAAAGCCAATGTGGTGGCGGATGCCCTTAGCCGAAAGGAGAGGCCCGATCCGATTCGGGTAAAGGCGTACCAACTGATTATGACCTCGGATGTGATGAAGCAAGTCAAAGAGTTCCAAGATGAGGCCCTGAAAGAAGATCATCTTAACTCCGAAAGAATGAGAGGTCTGGTCGTAGAGTTAGGTGAAAACAAATTTGGTGTTAGAACCTGGTTTGGACGAATGTGGATTCCTCGTTTTGGGGATCTACGCATGAAGATTATGGACGAAGCTCATAAGACTCGATACTCTATTCATCCCGGTGCTACAAAGATGTATCAAGACATGAAGAAAGGGTATTGGTGGCCGGGTATGAAGCGTGATGTGGTGGAGTATGTGAGTAAGTGCCTTACTTGTCTGCAAGTGAAGGCCGAGCATCAGAAGCCGTATGGGAAGATCCAACCTTTGGATATACAAGAATGGAAGTGGGAGCACATCACCATGGATTTCATTATGAAGCTGCCACGTACTCCAAAAGGATGCGATGCTATATGGGTGATTGTTGACCGCTTGACGAAGAGTGCTCACTTCCTACCGATGCGCGAGACATGTTCATCCGAGAGATTTGGCGGACCTTTTCATTAAGGAGATTGTGACTCGCCACGGTGTGCCGGTGTCTATTGTGTCTGATCGTGACACCCGGTTCACATCCAAATTTGGAAGAAATTCCATGATGCGATGGGGACGAGATTACACATTAGCACGGCTTATCATCCCCAGACTGATGGTCAGTCAGAGAGGACCATTCAGACATTAGAGGACATGCTTCGGGCATGTGTGATCGACTTTGGGGGAAGTTGGGGCGACCACTTACCGTTAGCTGAATTCTCATACAATAATAGCTATCATGCCAGCTTAGTATGCCACCCTATAAGATGCTATACGGTAGGAGATGCAAGACACCGCTTGTTGGGGTGATATTGGTCAGAAGGAATTGGGGAGCGTCAATGTGATCGAGGGCTACGACTGAAAAGCTTGAAAAGATCAAGGCCTACATGAAGGCAGCCAAAGACAGACAGAAGTCGTATACTGATAAACAACGTACACCGATTGAGTTCCAGGTGGGTGACCAGGTTATGTTGAAGGTCTTACCTTGGAAGGGTATCATTCGGTTCAGAAAGCGAGGCAAGTTGAGCCCGAGGTATATAGGCCCTTTTCGAATCATGCTCTAGTAGGAGTGGTGGCCTATAGATTGGAGTTACCAGATAAGTTGAGTGGAATTCACCCGACATTCCACGTATCTCATCTAAGGAAGTGTTTGGCAGATAAGGATATGATTGTTCCACTAGAGGATATCGAGGTTAACGAACGGCTCAATTACGTGGAGCAACCAGTGGCGATCATCGATCGAAAGGAGAGAGAGGTGAGAAATAAAGTGGTTCCTCTTGTGCGTGTACAGTGTCAGCACAGGAAGGGATCCGAGTCAACTTGGGAAATCGAAGAAGAAAAGAGACAGCATTACCCACGTTTGTTTAAGGAATAACAGGTTTCGGGGACGAAACCTAAATAAGGGGGGTGGACTTGTAACGCCCGGAAATTTGATTGGAGTGTCATGTGACTGGAGTGTCCAGTCGCATGGAGCTCACGCGACCGGAGGTCCAATCGCATGGAGCTCAGGCGACTGAAGGTCCAGTCGCATGGTGTTCGGGCGACCGGAGTGCCCATAGGCCTGGAGTTCGGGCGACTGAACTGTAGCTTTTAAGGGAGGGGGCATCCATCTCCCCCTCCCCACACTTGTAAAACTCAGCCAAAAAGAAAAGAAGAGAGAAAGAAGAGAGAAAGAAGAGAGAAAGAAGAGAGCAAGAAGAGAAAAAGAGAGAAAAGTGGTGATTCGGCCTAGAAACTCGTCGAGTAACTAGTCCAAACAAGCTCTTCATTCTTCTTGTTTGTGTGAGTTCTAGGACCCCTCATTTACTTGTTTTCAACCGATTTTGGGGCTGGAACACATATAAACCCGTTTTTGAAATGTGTGTGTTTGACCCATTTAGGTGTAATTGTGTGTAGTGTGTTTAGAGTGCGATTTGGACTTGTATGTGCTTGTAGGATGTCATAGTATGATTCCATAAGGTTTAGGAGGGTTGATTGGGCTTAGAATGAGTTTGGAATGGTTTGAAGGCCAAATGTCGCGGCTGCAGTTCGGGATGAACTACAGTCGCTGCCCAGTTAGGGCTAGGCGACTGGAGGGACAATCGGTCGACTGAGGGACGACTGAGGTTCAATCGCACGACTGAGGCTCAATCGCATGACTGGGAATTCAGTCACACGACAGGTCATACGACTGAGAGTTCAGTCGCATAGGTCCATTCGCATAGCTGTTCAATCGCACGACTGAGGGTTCAGTCTCATAGAAGCCCATTCGCATAGTGTTCATTTGCACGATGGAAAGTCCATTCATAGGATTGGGTGTTCATCCGCATGGATGCTCATCCGCATTGGTCCAATCGCATAGTGTTCAGTCGCATGGAGGCCATACGACTAAGGGTGCCCAATCGCCCAAGTAGGGCTGTTGTGTATGAGGAGATATATAGTTCAATTACTGGCCTTCGGGAAAAGAGCAAGGGTGAGTAATGATGTGATAGCTCCCATAGGTATGTGTGATAAGTGTCGAGGGTTAGAAGTTACGTTGGGCACGATGATGATAGTATTACATGTATACGACTGATGTAGGCATGTTAAGTATGATGTTGCCATGATAGATGGTGATGACTGATGAGTTGTAAATGTCGGTGCTCCTTGTATCGATGTATGTTCATCTTTTCCGTATGTATGTTAAGTATGATGTAGCCCTATATAATGGTGATGACTGATGACTGGTAAATGCCGATGTTCCTTGTGTCGATGTATGTTTATCTTTTCCGTGACTTTATGTGCTATGTTAATGAATGAATTGAAAGTATTAAGAAACGTAAAGTGAAAGATAATGAAAGAGGAACATGATAAATGAATGCATGCATTAATGAACGAATGAATGAAAGTAAGAAAAGCTTGCAAGCAAATGTCTGGAGGTGCACACCAATGAAGGTGTTAGCTCAACGGTGTGCGGGTTAGCTACCCTGAGGATGCACACTGGGGTCCAATCTTTGTGATTGACCGTATGTATGGGATCCTTGCCGCTTACCCTAGGTGATTGGATCAGCTTCGTGCACAATGTTCGTGATATAATTACCACAGGTCCAGCACCAGCACTCGTGCACAATGTTTGGGGTATAGCGCATGGCATTGATCCAGAATGAAAGAGGAAAGATAAGTGGTGCATGTACTTGCCCTAGGTGACTGGATCAGCTTCGTGCACAATGTTCGTGATTAATTACCACAGGTCCAGCACCAGCAGTAGTGCACAATGTTTGGGGAATTATGCATGTCACCGAAAGTAATGAACGTACGAATGAATGAAATGAACATATGAATGAACGTAACGCACGTACGGACGAATGTAATGAATGTATGAATGGAAGTAAGAGACGTACGAACAAAAGAAAGAGTTATGAAGAAATGTGAATGTTAACGATGAACGGTACATGAACGAAAGCTAATGAATGAATGATGAAGATAGTAATAATATTATCTATGTGTACGTATGTTGTGCGATCGCATGTATGTAGGAACGATTTTAACGAAAGAAAGTATGTTTTATTATAAAACTAGAATCACTCAGCAACGCTAACTTTTTATGTGTTTCCAGTTGACAGGTAGTGTTGCTGAGGATGGCACGAGGTAGCTACTCAGTTCGTTGGATGGCATTCCTACGTTTAATGTTTTTTTGCAATGTAATATGATAGAAGATATTTTGTAATAGGCAAATGTATTATGTTGCATGCATTTATAAAACAAAATGGTGTTTGTAGAGGATTCGGATAAACGAGATTACTAAGGAATCCTCTTAAAAGAAAGATGATGTTTTTAATGTTCCCGCTGCAACGATCTGTAATAATATTTTGTAAGAGTATTTCGTGGAAATAAAAAGGATGTTTTGATGTTTCCGCTGCATGATTTTTGGTAATGACGTGTTTTAAGAGCGATGAGGATCCAACTATAAGCGTCCCGGGAACGGGGCCTTACATGACATATGATTGTTTTGTGTTCTGTAGGCAATCATCAGCATCTGCCAATTCAGATCCATCTCTTCAACATCTTCAGGATCTATTTCAAACAAATCCTGCGAAACAAAACCTAACTGTGTTAGATGACTACCTTGATATGCTTGGAAGCTTGCCATGAAAGCAGTAAAGGCAGGTTTAGACTCTTCATCCTCTAATAGGATGTTTATCACATCTTTAACTTGCTAGATTTAGCAGAACTAACAGATGGAGTCTCTGTCTGAGTCTTAGAACTCTGAGAAATAGGAGGAGACTAAGGTTGAGGTTGAGGTTGGTTACATAAGTAGGTGCACTAGTGAATGATGAATCGGTGAAGAATCCTACTCCTACAAATAAATCTCCCTCTTCTACAGGTACACTTTCATTCTTAGCCATGAAAGCATTCTCAATAGTGTTTGCAGGAGATGCAACAAATTGATACTGTGACGTTAAGGATGTTCTGTCATTAGTCCTTGAACTCTCATCAATCTCCACAGATTCAATCTTGGCAATTAACAGATCTAGATCGATTGGAAATTTCTCTGTGTGCTTTAACAATGTAACTATTTGTTTCCATGAGGATGGTAAAGCATTGAGAAGTCTAATGTTGAGATCTTCAAGATCATATGTAATGCTAGCTGTTGACATCTCTGTGGTAAGCTGCACATATCTGTTCATCATCTGATTGATGGTCTCACCAGATAGATGTTGAAAAAGCTCTAACTGCCTCTTCAGTTTTTGCTTTTTGAGGTTTATATCTCTTTACCTCCTTCACAAATGGTCTTTAAACCTTTGTACATTATGTAACCAGTTTGATATCCATCAAGCCTGGCTAGGACTTCAAGAGGTAGTCCTTTACACATCAGAGAGTAAGCTTTGATATCATTCTTAACCTTTCTTAGATCATCACCATGCAGGCTATCTTCAGGGTAGGGTTCTGGTGAATCTTTGGTATAGACAAAACCCTGTTAGGCCCATCAGTTGTTATAGGAATATATGGTGCTTTTTCTATAGATTTCCAAAGATCAGTATGAATAGAATTCAGGTGATGTTTTAACCTAAGTGACCAATTTTATAATCTGCTCTGTTTTTAAGTTTAAGAACTCTATTTTCACAATCTTCTGATTTCACCATTTTTATATTTTGATTTTAAGAAGAAGAAATATTTTTTGTTGATTTTTAAGTTTTTGAATTAAAGAAATGAATTAAAATTATTTTTGGATTTTTAAATTTTTAAGAAAAATTTCTAAATGTTGAGGTTGATGCGCCCAAACAGTGTTGAAACGCCCCAACAGTTGTGATACTTCTGGATTTGACCTAGAAACGTCCAAGGGATTGCCTTAGAATAATTCTCAAAAACGCACAACTAGATGCGCCTGAACAGTAGTGATTCATTTGTCTTGGTGGTTATTACCGGCGATTCATTGCCTGTGAGTAAAAATGCCCAAACAGTTGTGGGACGCCTGGGAGTAAAAACGCACAAACAGTTCTAATGCACCCAAATAGTTGAAATGCGCCTAGAATTACTTAGTTTCTAAGTAATTCCAAAGTGTCCACACAGTTGAAATAAGTCTCAACAGTTTTAAACGCCTGACCTAAAAATGCCTTAACAGTTACAAAGCGCTTGAACAGTTGTCAAACGCCTAAACACTTAGGCAATTTCAGTAGTTTCAACCCTAATGCGCTAAATTCTTCCTGTTCTTATGAATAGAACGAACTCAAATTTTCTGAAATTCTTCAAAACTTGATGAATTGATTTGAAATCTTCCAATTCAGTAGATTTTCTGTCAATTAACAATCCTTTCACTTCAATTTCTTCATTACAACAACAAATCAGTGTTCTACTCGATTTTTAGTTCGAAAATGAAGAACACTTCCGAACACAAATTCGATCAGTTCACTGAAACTGGACGAATTAAACCACTAATTGTGATTCAATTCATGTTTCTGATGATGAGACACAACTGAAATCAACAATATTTCAATTGAATTGCTTATCAATCACAGATTCAAGTGATTTTTGAGTTTGTAAGTTCGTACAAGTTCAATCACTGAACCAGCAGCTCTGATACCATTTGATAGCATCAAATGTATAGATCTTTGATGATATTAGAAGGCAATTCAATCAAATACAAACACAGTAATCAAATCAATTCCCAATATCAAGAAAAATTCATAGAAGTTTTTGATAATAGCAAAGACAATTACAAGTGTAAGTAGCAGTTCATTCAATGTCTCTAGTCTAACCAGTCTAAGCTATTTGTCCTATCAATAAACAAGGAACTACTATTTAAAAAACTAGTCCCTATACTATGACAAAACTTATATAAAGACAAATAAAGACAACATGTTAATCTTTAAGAAGTACTAACATGCCTTGTTGTATGTACGATGAATGCTCACGTACGAAAGTAAAGAAAGAATTTTATTGGAAAGAGTATTTTCACATATGAACTGTATAAAGTATTTTACACTTCAAATCTAGATCTCACTTAACAACGTTGACTTTTATGCATTTTCAGTTGGCAGGTAATGTTGCTAAGGATTGAACACGGGGAGGCTACTAGGCAGGGCATGATTGGCATCCATAAACATAATATTGTTGTTTTGTAATGCAAATGAACGATGCTTTTGTAATTTAACAATGTTGTATAGCTTAACAATAGTATTTATCAATGAAATAAATGGCTTTTGTTAAATTTATTTTTGCTGCTTATTTTATGAATTATATATTATATATGAAATGATGCGATGATTGTCCAACTGCGAGGTGCCCGGAAACGGGGCCTTATAAGTTGGTATCAGAGCCAATGTTTAAGTGAATTGGGTAAATATTTTCAAAACCTAATCTTATATTGAGAATGGGACTAAAAGGAAAGAGATGCCAGCCCAAGTAGCTACATGCCATCAGGTATTTCTTTTCCCAACATTAATTGAAGTTATGTGCGTGTGCTAGTTGATTATGTGCTTATATTAGAATTAGATACTGATGTAGTTAGGATAGGAAATGCTTAGGGTATGAAGAGTAAAGTAAGTAGCTAATCACAACTGGCCACTGTCATTAGGGACTTACTATACTCAACATAAACTAAGCTATTACCTTGAATGACCGTGTTAGTGTTTGAATCTTATAGTGATTAAAGAATGGCTGGAGGTAAATCGTCTAGGCCTCTAGGGGTGGAGTACATGGTGGACGTGGTGCTGAACCACGTGTTACAAGGAATAGGGCTAAGACTACTAAGAGGACCTATGAAGAGCCCGAGATTCATCACCAAGAAGGTGGTGGTGAAAGTGCGAACTTAAGGGCCTCGGTGAAAGAGGCATTAGTAGAGGAAGTGCACCAAGTCATACAGGCGATTCTGCCATCTGTGGTGACTGAAGTTGTTAAGGCGGTAAGGGAGGATGAGAAGAAAGAAAGGAGGAGGACCACAAGAAGAGAGGAAAGAGAATGATCGGAGACCAAGATGGTTGTCTCGAGTAAGGAGGCGAAGGAAGAAGCAGTGCAGGAAATTGCACGGGGCTGTAATTATGGGGCATTTCAGAGATGCAAGCCCCCAACATTTGATGGAAATGGCAATGTTGTTGCTGCTCACCACTGGGTAAGAGAGATGGGGGCAATATTAGAGATTAGTGTGTGCAGTGAGGATCAAAAGGTGAAGTTTGCCACTCACTTATTTGTTGACTCGGCTCTATGTTGGTGGGACAATTCTGTCTAAGCCAGGGCAGCAGGGCCATAGGGAGGATGAGATAGGGAGAGTTGAAGAAGCTGGTAATTGAGGAATTTTGTCCTTAACATGAACTTGAAAAGATAGAGAGGGACTTCCAACAGCTGGAGGCAGGCACCATGACACACCAGCAATACACCACCAAGTTAATGAGATGGCAAGGTTGGTACCGGATCAGGTGATGCCGGTGTCAACGAAGATCAAGAAGTACATCCAGGGATTGCCAGCTGACATTTATAGGCACTTGATTACTGCCCGCCAAGCACTTTCAGGTCAGCAGTGGATCTGGCTAGGAGGTTATATGATTAGAGACAGGTGGCGGAAGTTAAGGTGAAGAAGACAGGTGGTGGTGACAGGAAATGGAGTGGGAAAAGGTTTGGACGTGGTGGTTTCACTCCAAACAACAAAAGGATGAAGGTGGATGACCGTAGGGTTGTGTCATCCAGCTTGGGGATGAGGAAGTGTGGCAGATGTGGGAAGGAGCACACTAGTGAATGCAAGTGGGGAATGAATGTGTGCTTCAAGTGTGGGAAGCCCGGTCATGTGGCGAAGATGTGTGGAGTTATACGATATTATAACTGTAGTGAGGAAGGCCATGTGAGTAGGGACTGCAAGAAGCCACGGGCCGAGGGTTCTGGAATGAAGAAGAAGCTGTAAGAAGGAGAGCAGAGGGCAAGTGCTAGAGCCTTCGCGATGACCACAGAGGCGGCCAGAGTAGACCCTGATGTTGTGTCAGGTATGTTTCTAGTAAAATCAAACTTGTGCCTCTGTGTTATTTGATTCTGGTGCTAGTAGGAGTTTCATTTCTACTGCCTTCTGTGGTAAATTGTCTGTTAGTAGTAGAAGTATCGATGAACCTTTTGACGTAGAAACTGCTATTGGTAAGTCTACTAGAGTTATTGATATGATGGAGGACTGTGCCATAGAGCTAGAAGGTCATAGGTTTTCCGCTAAATTACATATATGCCCCTAGGCGGATTCGATGTAGTACTAGGGATGGATTGGTTAGAAACCTATGAGGCAAACATCGTGTGTCGCAAGAATATGATCCGATTAATTGCGCACGATGGAAGTTCGGTGACAGTCTACGGCGATTGCGTTACTACGGTTCTAAGGGTGATTTCAATGGCGGTAGCAGGGAAGTACATGAGGCATGGATGTCGTGCCTACCTGGCGTACGTGAAAGATGTGGATGCAGCAGTACCATAATTATCTGACGTGCCGGTCATGCGTGACTTTCCGGACGTGTTCCCAGAAGACTTGCCAGGTGTGCCACCGGATCGTGAGATTGAGTTTCAGATTGATCTGATACCCGGTGCTCAACCCGTTGCCAAAGCACCGTATCGATTAGCTCCTTCCAAGATGAAGGAACTAATGGCTCAACTGCAGGAGTTAATAATAAAGGGTTTATTCGATCGAGTATCTCTCCATAGGGTGCTCCGGTCTTATTCGTGAAGAAGAAAGATGGTAGTATGCGGATGTGCATCGACTACCGAGAGTTGAACAAGTTAACGCTGAAGAACCGATATCCTCTACCGAGGATTGATGACTTGTTTGATCAGCTCCAAGGTGCCAGTTGGTTCTTAAGGATAGATCTTTAATCTGGTTACCATCAGTTGAAGGTGAAGGAGTAGGATATTTCAAAGACATCTTTTCACGCGCGTTATGGAAACTACGAGTTCTCGTTATGTCTTTCGATTTAACTAACGCGCCAGCTGCCTTTGTGGATTTAATGAACCGAGTGTGTCGGCCAATGTTAGATAAATCAGTGATTGTGTTTATTGATGATATCCTAATTTATTCAAGAAGTGAGGAAGAACATGTCGGCCACATACGCAAAGTATTGGAGACACTTACAAGAGAGAGTTTATGCTAAATTTTCTAAGTACGATTTTCATTACGTGATGTTTAGTTTTTGGGTCATGTTGTTAATGCTGAAGGAATCATGGTGGACCCGCCAAAGCTTGAGGCAGTGATGCACTCATCCGAGATCTGTAGTTTCTTGGGTTTGGCAGGTTACTACAGGAGATTCATCTTAGACTTTTCCAATATAGCCTCACCTTTGACTAAATTGACCCACAAGGATGTGAAGTTGTATGGGGTTTAGCGCAAGAGAATGCTTTTGAGGAGTTGAAGATGTTATGACTCAAGCTCCTGTCTTAACGTTACCCGAAGGGAGTGAAGACTTAGTGGTATATTCAGATGCTTCTTATTCAGGACTGGGTTGCGTGCTGATGCAGCAAGGAAGGGTAATACCTTACACGTCCCAACAGCCAAAAACCCACAAAGTCAACTACCTACTCATGACTTAGACCTTGCAGTGAGGGTCTTCGCATTGAAGATTTGGAGGCAGTGCTTATATGGGATGAAATGCACCATCTTCACCGACCACAAGAGCTTGAAGTATTTCTTCAAGCAAAAGGACCTCAACATGAGGCAGAGGAGATGGTTAGAGCTCATCAAGATTATTACTGCAGGATCCATTACCATCCGGGTAAGGCCAACGTTGTGGCCGATGCCCTTAGTCGTAAGGAGAGACCCGAGCCGATTCAGGTGAACGCTTATCAGTTGGTTATGACCGCTGACGTGATGACCCAGGTGAAAGAATTTCAAGAAGAGGTGTTGAAAGAAGATCTCCTTAACTCCAAAATAATGAGAGGACTAGTCGCAGAATGTGTGAGAACACTCTCGGTGTTAGAACCCAAATAGGCGAATGTGGATCCCTCATTACGGAGACCTGAGAGAGCGAATTACGGATGAGGCTCGTAAGACTCGATACTCGATTCATGCCGGTGCCATGAAGGTGCACCAGGACATGAAGAAAGATTACTGGTGGTCGGGTATGAAGCGCGATGTAGTGTAGTATGCGAGTAAGTGCCTTACGTGCTTGCAAGTGAAGCCAGAGCATCAGAAGCCATAGATCCAACCATGGATATACCCGAGTGGAAGTGGGAGCACATCACCATGGACTTCATGACGAAGCTACCTCGTAAGATGAGGGGCTGCGATACCATTTGGGTGATAGTTGATCAACTGACAAAGAGTGCTCACTTCCTACCGATCCACGAGACATACTCATCCGAAAGACTAGCGGATCTATTCATCAAGAAGATTAGCGGATCTGTTCATCAGGAGATTGTAGCTCGTCAAGGTGTACCAATGTCTATTATGTCTGATTGTGACACTCAGTTCACATCCAAGTTTTCGAAAAGATTTCATGATGCGATCGGGATGAGACTACACATTAGCACGACTTATCATCCTCAGACAGATGGTTAGTCTAAGAGAACAATTCAAATGCTCGAGGATATGCTCTGAGCATGTGTGATCGATTTTGGAGGAAATTAGGATCATCACTTACCGTTAGCAGAATTCTCCGACAACAATAGTTATCATGCCAGCATTGGCATGCCACCATACGAGATGTTGTATGGTAGATGGTGTAGGACGCCTGTATGTTGGGGAACATTGGGCAGAAGGAGTTGGGAAGTATCAAGGTGATCGAGGCTACGACTAAAAACTTAGAAAATATTAAAGCCTTTATGAAGGCAGCAAAAGATAGACAAAAGTCGTATGCTGACAAAAGGCGTAGACCGATCGAGTTCAACGTCGGTGATAGAGTCATGTTGAAGGTCTCGCCTTGGAAGGGGATTATCCGGTTCATAAGGCGAGGTAAACTGAGCCCGAGGTACACAGGGCCTTTCCGAATCATCGTACAAGTAGGAGAGGTGGCCTATCGATTGGAATTACCTGATGAGTTAAATTGAATTCATCCCATATTTCACGTATCTCATCTGAGAAAATGCTTACTTGACAAAGATATGATTGTTCCACTGGAGGACATTGAGGTGGATGAACGGCTCAATCATGTAGAGCAACTAGTGGCAATCATCGATCGAAAAGCGAAGAGGCTGTGGAATAAAGTGGTTCCACTGGTACGTGTGCAGTGGAAACACCAAAAGGGTTTGGAGTCTACATGAGAGACTGAATAAGAAATGAGACAACATTACCCACAGTTATTCAAAGAGTGACGAGTTTCTAGACGAAACCTCTTTCAGGGGGTGGACTTGTAACGCCGGGAATTTTGTCAGTTAAAAAGAAGAGAAAGGAAAAAGAAAAGTATCTTGAGAGAAAGTAAAACGAATAAAAGTGGAGGGGCTAAAAGTGCAAAAAGGATAAAATATTATTATTATTCTGTTTAAAGAGGGCATGGCTGCCCACATCTTCTGTATTTCTTAACTGCTCGACATTTTAGAGAGAGAAAGCAGAAGATCTTTGGTTCTAGAGAGAGAGAGCAGCTAAATTCAGTTAAGGTAAGCAAATTTAGTATAATTGGTTCGGTTTTTATGGATTTTTGACCATGAAATTGGTTTCTACGTGTTCTATGTGTTTATATGTGCTAGGGTATGCGTTTTTGGACATGTTTAGGTGTTAGAACTTCTGAACAGTTCAATTCGAAGGAGTTAAGCTTGGAAGTAGCTTCGGTGAGTTTCTAGACCTCGGGTTTTATATGTTTTTAAAAGTTTTCGGAGCTGAAAATGCATGTAAAACCTTTTTAGAAAAATGTTATGTATGCGACCGCATGTATATGTGTATGAGTTTGGGTGTTTTATGGTTTTAATGCCATGTTGATGTTTAAAATGGTAGTAGCAAGCTTAGAATATGTTAAGATGAGGTTTGGGAGTGAAAAATAACTTAGAAACATGTAAATAGGTGGCCATGCGCCCAAATAGGGCCCATGCGCCTGAGAAATTGACTTAGAAAGCCTAAGTGAGGCTCATACGCCCAAACAATACCCCTCATGCGCCCAAATAGTAGGTCATGGGCCTAGAAAATATCTTACAAATACTAAGTACATGCCCATGCGCCTAGAAAATTTGGCCAGACGCCTAAGTGTTTGGGTCATGCGCCACAATAGTGGCCATGCGCCCAACTTAACCTCAGGCGCCTAGGTACAGGCTCATGCGCCTGAACCGTAGAAATGCCTAGAATTAGGTTGAAAATGGCTAAGTGTAAAGTCCATGCGCCCAAATAGTGTTAAAACGCGTAAAAAGGCCTTATGCTCCTGCATAGTGTTAAAATGATTGAAACACTTAGAATTTTTCTAAGATTTTTGGAAAGATTAGAAATTTAGGTTTTTGTCCCTAGTTTGGCTTAAGGCTTATATTTACCTATTTTATGCATGGTTATGTTTTGTTCTTTTTGTTCCTTATATATATATATTGATGTGTGACTTTACGTGGTATGTTTATAATCATAAACGTAAAGTATTATCATCAAAGAAAGAGATAAGATTAATGATAATGAAATTGGAACATAAAGAACAAATGAAAGAAAAGGCTTGCAAGCGGAATGAAAGGAGGACGATAGCTCATGAGAGTTGTTAGCTCAACTGTGTGTATTATAGCGTGCGATTTTGGCTAACCCATAAGGGTTCACACACAGGGGGATCAGTCTTGGTGATTGATCAATAGTATGAAACAGAATCCATGTCACTTTACCCTGGAAATGATATGGCTTTGTTCCTGGATATGATGTGGCTTCATGCCAGGATATGAAGAGGCTTTGTGCCCGGAATGGTGGCTTTAGGCCACGATAGGGGTAAAGTTTGACAGGATCTAGAAACAGTGAAAGATAATGATAAAGTACGAAACGAACAAATACATGCGATAACGAATGATGAATAAGGTTATGCCTTGTTATATGTACGATGAATGCACACGTACGAAGGTAATGAAAGTATTTTATTGGAAGAGTATCTTCACATATGATCTGCATAAAGTATTTTAACACTTAAAGTCTAGAACTCACTCAGCAACGCTGACTTTTATGCATTTTCAGTTGGCTGGTAATGTTGCTGAGGATGGCACATGGGGAGGCTACTCGGCGGGGCAAGATTTGCATCCATTCACACATAATAATATTATTGTTTTGTAATGCAAATGAATGATGCTTTTGTAATTTAACAATGTTCTATAGCTTAACAACAGTATTTATCAATGAAATGAATGGCTTTTGCTATCTAAATTCCGCTGCAATATTTTATGAAATATTTATAGTTTTATGTAATAATGCAATGATTGTCCAGCTGTAAGCGTCTCGGAAGGGCCTTACAGACCATTAAAAGAAAATTTACCAGTAATAGTAGTAGGTTGTTTAGAGCCTCACCTGAACCTATAACAACGACTCTTCCCTTAGCGCCACATTGTTGCCGCCATTGTTCCCATTGTTGTAACAGTTCCCGTGGTTTTTGTTCCCACCATTTCCAGTACCATTACTATTTCTCTTTAACTGACGGTAGTTTCTTTTGTAGTGCCCTTCCTTTCTACACTCGAAGGAACCTTTTGGTGTTTCACGTGTCTACTAGGGCTTCCTTATCAACTCACCATGACAGTCTTTGGCTCTGAGCGCTACTTTGCCACATCATTGGCACCGAAAGTTATAACACCTACCGGTGTGGTAATAATTGCATCTGTTACACTTTTGATACTTCCTAATGTATCCACTTGGTACTTGAGTTGATGAGGATAGGAATTTAAGTTTCGATTGGTGTCGAACTTCCTTTGCTGCTACTCCTACTGCCGGGGCTGATTATTTGACGACAAGCACTTATTGCCGGAACCATCACACTTACGTTTATTGTAAGGCATGCTTGCCACCACACCCCACTTGTGTAACTAACCTTGCTCCACCACTTGATCCGTTAGCTTGTGAGCCAACTGGATTTCTTGTTGGATAGTATAAGGGTTTGAGGAAGTCACCATGATTGGAATTTCGGGCACCAATCCAAACAAGTAAAGCTTGTTCCTCTTGATTGGCAGATTTATCATACCCGGACAGAGAGTTGCCAATTCAAGAGACCTAGTGGTGTAGGCCTCGATTTCAGATCTTTCCATTTTTAGCTTTGAGAATTATGCCTCCAGCTTCTACACTTTGTACGAGGACAATACACTTCTATCATTGTGGTCTTGAATTCATCCCATGGCAAAGCATTGGCCATCACTTCACCCAGCATTTGGGCTTGAGCATTCCACCATGAGAGTGATGCCCCCTACAGTGTTCCTGTGGCATAATTCAGTTGGTTTCCACCAGGCAATTGCATTTTTTAAATATCGATTCGGTCCTCTCAAACAATCTCACTAGTCCCACAACTCGCTAAGCTCCGTTATAGGTGTGGGGCTTGCAAACCATGAATGCTTTATACGTGCACACTGGCAGTCTTGAATTAAAAATTTGGAATGTTTAGTCAAATAAATTGGAAAACCAACTAACAAATATATGTGTAATTGATGACCAAGGTCATCGTTACCTCCAAGCTGAGCAGCTTGAGCGTTAACCGCTGCCTGTACGTGCTCGTTAATAAGAGTTGCTAATTTACGAAGTCATATTCACGACAACCGACACCACTACCATGACCTTTTACATGTCCGTTGGCACGTCCGTCCATTTTTTTATTTTACATTCATAAATACAATACCGAATAACATCCGACATATTAATCTCATTTAGGTATAATAAATAATAAGAAATAAGAAATTTCATCAACCTCAACCTGTATAATCAAAATAATAACTCATGATAAATAAATTGTAAGTAACAGTGCTAAAATTTCATGTTTTTAGTTGGGTGGGAAACAACCCTTCCCATATAGGTTAATAAGAATCACTATGTAGTCCAAGGTAGATAGATAAGGGAAACCAATCTATCACTTCGGATCCGTCACTTTCCTCCTCCATCCTCAGGTTCTTCTTCCAGCTCTTCCTCTGGCTCCTGCATCAACTTTTCCTTAGGCTCCTCCATCGGGGCCTCCTGAGGCTCGAGCTGGTTTTCCAGGTCATGATGCGTACTATAGTGTCATGAAGTTGGGTTCGTCTCGCATTTAGAGCAGCCGTAAACTCCCAACTTGTCCATGTAAAGTCTGTATCTCTCCTATTTCCCCACCTTAACGTCCTTGCAAATCAAGAAATGAGTCTTCCATCTCTTCGTACACCTACTAGTGTATTCATGTCGCTCGTCCAACCTTTTCAATTTATCCTTGACATTTCAATTTAGTCTACCATGAGAGGGCACTACAACATCGATAGCCCTATGAGGGTTACAAGGTACAGGGGGTAACACAAATTTGTCTTGATGGTAGGGATCGGAAATGGAACACACTCCTTTTCGAGCATCTTGATCAATGCAGTACGGTATCATGTTCAATTCTCCAGATCAGTCATGTCCTGATCAATCATAGGCTCACCCGGGTGATACACACCAGACATAAGCACAGGGGGTCGACAACTACAACCCATAGAAGACGAAGGGGTAGTAGGAACCTCGCGTTCCTTTCACAGCGCACGTGTTATTGGGGATGAGGGTTATGATAATGCCATACTTCAGTGTACATGATGTGCATGCCAATGAGTATACAGTAAGGGGATAAGTAAACAAGTAACTAACTGTATGCGATTATAGGCTAGTGTGTATCCATCCTAGTTCACTATAATAATGGCTCTAATACCAATCTATCACACCCTCAAAATCAACCGCAAGGCATGTAAACAAACTAGGATCCAAGTCATTAGTTACTCAGAAGGACTCTATATGTAACATTTAAAAATAAAACTTAGAGTTTAAATCTTTAAAGTATTGCGAAAGTATTTAGTAAATAGTTCAAACCCAAAGTACTAAATGTAACATGAACAAACATGCACCCAAACCATTGTTTAAATGTATCCATAATGCCAAAATGTAAATAATGCAAGTTTGAAGAGTATATGCTTGACCAGTGCTATGCTCCTAGGGCACCTAACATTAAAGAACTAAGAAAAGCATACCAAAGTGTCAACACGATGGTTGGTGAGTTTAAGAGTTTGTATCTATCATATATAGTAAGAGTTGTAAAACGTAAGTAAGCTAAAATAGATAGGTAATCTAGTTTCAAAAGTAATAACCATAGTGATTTTTCCATCAAAGCTGATACTGTTTGTTTGTGCGCTTTCCGCCACGACATACCAAGTCGTGACAATGTAAGTTGTTTAGGATAATATTGCACCCACTTGACTGCCAGTCACACGGGTGGGGCTTGTAAGACCTAGCAGTACTACCGAAGATTTTTTGCTAGTTTCCTTAATTAACGACCAGAAAGTGTTTGAACGTTTAGTGGTATATCACTCTACATTACACTATACACGCCTTATAATAGTAAAATGTTTGTAGAAGTATGCTTTCTCCCCCCAAAAGAGAGTGCATAAAGTTGGTCATTTAACTCACCTTGTGTGCAAACAAACAAGATAAGCAAAGCTAAAGGTGAGTGGAAAGATAACCCATCAAAGGTTACCTAGTACACGTGCGTACGTAAATACATGTAATCAAAAGAGCTTAGTAAACCCTTAATGCTCAATCAACACATTAACCCAAGTGATTTGGAAAACATTGCCATATTTGACCCAGTTGACCCGTTTGACCCCTTGGTGACTTATTAAGTGAAATATTGTTTAATCAAGTATAGTAACTCATTACCTAAGATTATCATGCAAATGAGTCACGTATGTCACATTATGAACACTAAATTCTAGCAAATATCATCATAGTAACAAGTGTGGGACAAGTTAATGGTGGTCAATACAATCAGTCTCACAATAAGGAGAGCGTTAGAACATTTAACAGATCAAATGGGTAACTAGATTTGTATAGAAGATATTAATAACACAAGTAATAAGATAGAACAAAGAACAAGAAAAAGACAAGTATGGTTTTCAAAAATGTTGTATATTGCTCTCAAGTTCTATTACAAGTGATGTGAGATTAGTAGTTTAATAAAAATGACTTAAATTAAACCTAATTAAACACCTAGTTAAACTATAGACTCTCTAAAACTTAAACTACTGACAGGCAAGTGAACCTATCGACTCTAGCAAAGCTTAAGTAAGTCCGGATATCGAACCCACGAGACTCTGTTAACTATGTTAATTAACCTAAGACTCTTACTACTAATGAAATTATTAATTGAAGGGGGGTTACTAAAAATAGAAAGATGCTAAAATTAGAAACTAAGGAAAACACGAACAAAGAATAGGGAAGAACTTGGAATAGGAGAGGAATGAGTTACCTAGGCTCAGAATCCTGTTTGCCAAACTCTGGTTCTTCTATGGATTTGGTATGAATGATGAAACTGGGACCTAATGGTTTTCACTACTAGGGAATCTAAAGATTCTTTGACCCTTCTCAAAGATAACACTTAAAACCCTAATAGCTAATGATGATCACCAGATTATGTGGACAACCTCACAGTCACTCCAAAGATTGCTAAAAGACCCTATAGTTGACTTACCTCACAACAAAAACAACTCAAAGCATCCTAAAACACTAAAGGGTAGGTTTATATCAGATCCACAAGTTTAAACTGACAAAATAAAATAAAACAGTTAAATAAGATACGCTCACACGTTATCTAAAACTAACCTGTTATGTAACTAGATCAGTTTATTAATTCTCACTTTACAGCTATTGAATTAAGCATGCACATTCAAAATCAATTCAGGTTCCAATTTAGTTCCTACAGTCTAGTGATCAGTTAAACTACAAATTAGTTAATTACTCACGTAAATTAACCTACTTGATATCTAATATGATAAGACAACCATAATAATACCAATGGAACGTCAAATTGCAACCATAACCAATATCAAATACACACTAGCAACTTGCTTCAATGATATAAACCCAACAAATAGCAATCAATTCATCATAAAATTACCAAAATCCATAAAAGAACCAAAATTCATCAAACAATCATCATCAAACCTAGGTAACTACTAATGGTTTAGCCAAGAAACATCAATAAACAACCATAACAATCTGAATTCAGAAGATTCAACATAGTTTGTGATAAGAAAAGTGTAGATAACAAGACCCGAGTTGTAGAATACGCGCAAACGTTATCCTAACGTCTTCAAATCTTAATCCCGACTCGTTTCCACGTCCAAAATAGCTCCAAACAACCTTCAAGGTCACCCTAATTCGTTCTTCCTTTTTTCCAGCCGTCAGCCCCTTGAATTCTGACCTAAAAACCACTTAAAAACGAATTTTATGAGTTGGGCCACGTAATGGGCTCTCCGAGTGGCGCGCACAGCTAAGAAAGGCTGTGCGCGTGGCGCGAACAGGCTCCAGACGTAAAACAAAGTTGATTTTTGGATTCCTCATCTCGAGAACCATCAAATCTATATATTATGGTCCCGTAACTCATTTTCTAGCTCCCGATATGATCGTTTTACTAATTTACTTCCGTGGTGTTTTCCCCTGTGCTCGTTTTTTCATTCTTTTTGCTCGTTTTCCACTCCGTTGCACACGAACACCTATCAAAACATAAAATAAAAAAAAGTAAATGAAATCTAATAAAACTAAACATAATTAGACTCAAATGACTCAAAACAAAGACCCAAAAACTATATAAACTACATTATATCAACAAGTGTTACAAAGCATAACATAAAATACAAGAGCCAGAGATACTTTATACTACATCCTATAGCCGGCTATACTTTAAAAGCCAGCTGGAAACACTAATCTAGACAACAAGATCAATGTACAGTCAAAAAGGCAGATTGCCTTTTGACTTGTGACTATGACATGCCATAGCTCACATCCTAATATATTACAAAAAGGATAAAAGGTACAAAGTAAAAAGTTACAAACTCTAAACCTTAATCTACTGTTATAAAAGCTTGAACCTTTTCACCAACTTATACAAGTTGGTGAGTCATCAGAGTTGCAGCAGAAATTGGGTCAGCTTTATGCAAATGTTGATAAAAAAAGCATGTCTTCTCTGTCTTCAAAAGAAATCAGCCTTCACTTCATTGGCTTTGAAATACTTTGTCTTTGAAACTTTGAAAGACTTCATCTTTGCCTTCGGAAGATTTGATCTTTGGTTTCGGAAGATTTCACACTTGCAATATTTTTTTTGTGAAGAGCGTAAAAGTTTTGAAGTAACTTCTACCTTGTACATAAGTGCATGCATGTGCTGGATGCTCTCTGGTTGTTTGGTTGCATCAGCCTTTCTAATATAACCTTACAAACTCCCCTAGGCTAATAATACCAAAACAGAGAAGGTTATTCAGATATTGATAGTCCTCATTAGGATCAAGACCATTCCCTTCTTCATCAATTGGTCAGGATCCCTCAGACTCTCATAATGCCTTCATGTCATAGATATCATACAGACATACATCAAGCATGACTTGCCAGAAATAGACATCTTGACATCCTTGATCTCTGATGACATATCATGTGTCTTGATTTGTAGCAAAAGTCCAGGACAGGATGGGTCTTCCAGCTACAAGAGGCTGTGCTTGAGTTGGAGTTAGTTCAGCATCCTCTTTTTGCAGTTCCTCAAGATGCTCTGACTCATCCTGAGGTGTGGAGGTGGATATCTTGGACTTCTTCTTAGAAACACTTTTCATGGTCATCCTTTTTTTCCTCTTTGAAGTCTTTAACTGAGAAGATTGGTGTTCAGTACCAGGTTATTCTGTTGTGCCTTTCTCAGTTGGGTCCTCTTCCCTCGTAGGTTCAGAAGGAGAGGGAGCAGGGCCCTGCTCTGGATTAGAAGATGAAGTTGGCTGAGATGCAGCTCTAGGTCCAGGTTCTGTTGTCTCAGTGCGTTCAACCTTGGCCTCAACTTCAAGAGGAGCTTGACTTGGTGGAGAATGCAAGTCAACAAGCTCCTCCCTTTTAATCTTCTGCTTGATCACTCTAATGTGCTCATCCATAATGGATAGAGACATTGGACCAAGTTTTATTCCGGAGAATCCATACAGCTTCAAGAAGCTCATCATCCTTAGCCTATCTGCAGACTTCTTTTGGCTCTTTTGGATGACGACTCTTGACTTTGAAGCTTTTTCCCTTATGATTCTCTTAGTAGCCTTTTGTTCTATAATAACTTGTTATTCCAACTGCTTAAGATACTCAAATTCAGTATACTTATATGATAGGGGAGGAAGTACAGATGCATGATAGAGTCCTGTGGCACTCAGGTAGTTGATCATATTTTGTCTATTAACTTCCTTGTTTACCTGAGGTTGTTCAGTTGCCATAG
The DNA here is from genome assembly GCA_024085815.1 of Flaveria linearis. NCBI lineage: Eukaryota > Viridiplantae > Streptophyta > Magnoliopsida > Asterales > Asteraceae > Flaveria > Flaveria linearis. The sequence goes on from CM044012.1 coordinate 18,166,282, forward strand.
CCTCTGTCTCAGGGCTTTCTTGAACTAGGGAGAGGGTAAGAGCATGTTTGTAAAGCATTTTTGCAATCTTTCTTCTGCAATCTTGAGGAGCAACTCTGTATCCTTTGCCTCCTTCCTGTCCTTCAACAACTCTAAGTCTAATAGTTCATTAAGTTCCTCCATGGGAATAGAGATGAGTTCATCCACATTTTAGTTCCTGGTCCCCAAGTAGTTAAATTTGGCTGCCCTCAAATCATCATCTTAAGTATTTGGCCTGGGGGCATCCTTGATTGCCGCTTCCATGAAGCCTGGGGACCCATTTGAACTCTCTCACCTTAGCTTCCTCTTCCTCTCTTTCTCTCCTCCCTCATCCTTAATCTCCACAGGAGTCAGTTTCCTTTTCCCTTTGTCACTCATAAGCCTTGGTGACTCAGGATGGAAAGAGATTTGACCTTCATTGCTTGATTCAACAGTCAAGCTCTAGCGAGAGAGAGGCTGTGAAGCACCTTCACCAGCTAGTGTCTCAACAAACAGTTGACCAATGACATTGCCTGTTAGTTTTTGTCTTCTTCTATGTATGAAATCTTCAACAATCTTATTTTGAATCCTCTCAGCCAGTCTATCAGGTTGCCTGTTTTTACTTGGGTTGGCAAGTGACATATGGACTAAAGGAAGACTGTCCTCGTAGTTCAGGGTCTAAAAATTAAAGACCTCTTACTGCCCCTGAAGTCTACATAGTATAAGAGATCTCCTATCAGCATCATACATCCACCCTAGTATTTCATTCTCAGCATCATAGGGTGGGGCAGACATTGCCCTTAGGATACGCTCCTAAAACAAGCTTTGTATGAGTGAGTCCACATTAATGTGAACTTGAGGAGGTTGCTGAGTATGGTCAATTCTTAATGTGTATGGTGAAACCTCAATGTCCATACTCTGTGAAGAACTCCTAGGTTCCGTGATTGCTTGGACTTTCTCCTCTTTTTTGGTAGCATCACCCTTCTTCATAGGTGAACTGGGGTTTAAGTCGATCAAATCCATAGGTTCTTATGTTCCTGGTTGAGTCTTCCTGAAAGGTCTCCCAGCTAGTTTTTCCTTGAGATCAGAAATCTCAAGTTGCTGATCATGGACCCTTCTTTGCAAGGTAGTCACTTGAGATTTCAAGTGACTAACAAATAGGTGCATGTTTTTGTCAGTTTGTGTACCTTTAGTCTCATATTCCCCTCATCTTCTTCAGAAGAATCACTGGGGGATGAGAGAATAGGACCTAAGTCTTCTTCATCATCACCAACATGTTATTCTTGGCTGCTGGATTTCCCCTGCACACTGACCTCTTCAGTTTAAGTAGCAGTGGGTTGGGTTGCCATGGTTGAGGTCTTAATGATGTAATCACTTGCTAAATTGAGAGACTCTTCCACATGAATCTCCTGAACAGGTTCAGGGAGATCTACCTCAGTCATAGGTGGATGATGTGGGCTAGATATGGGAGAGGCATGAGTACTCATCTCTCCTTGAGCAGCGGTGGAGAAGAGAGACTCATGGTACTCACTGAATCCCTTATCTTCATCGTCATAGAATTCTATGAATGGGTTGGTTTAAATCAAGAGGTTGGGGATAGTAACTGTCCCCTGAAGGTTGTTCACTAAAGTTTTGGGACTGAGTGAAGGCATAAGGCTATTAGGGATGTGAGCTTATCAGGCCGAGCATGAGGAACCTCAGCACTGATCATTGGTAAGATAGGATAGGTTTGCTCCTCAGGGGTAGTAGGAGCTCCTATGTCCACCTCCTCCTGCATAAGTGGTGATATAGGGCATGCACAAGATAAGTAGCTTATGCAGGGGTTTGTTTGGATTTTCTTCTATAGGTGATGGTTATTTGTGGCTGTATGGGTTGTTGTGAAGTAGTTGTGGGTTCAACACTAGCTGGTGCTGCTAGGTTGCCACCTTGAGCAATGAGTCTAACATTTTTATGACCAGAGCTGTTTCTACCCCTGAGAAGCCCACAATAGGCTTTCTTATAGTTTTAAAGATGTCGGGCTTCATCTGTCCTAATTTTAGAACATTACATGTTCATCTTAACTATGAGCCCAGTTCATAGTTGGGAATGTGCTGGACATATCTAGGGAACATATAGTATTCTAAGGAGCACAAGTTTGCAAGTAAATTAGTATAGACAAATTGTGAATACCTGAACTTGACCCCTGAACCATCCGATAGACTATAAAGGAAAGGTCTTCAGAAATCTGGTCTCATCCTTCATGCTTTTAGATAAGCTGTGAATGATCACATGGAGGAGGCATCTACATTGAGAAGAGACCTCCCCTTTCCTGAAAGTTCTAACAGAGAAGCCACCTTCATAGCTATATGTCCAAAGGACTTTTTAACAGAAGATTTAGGGAATTACAATTCACCTTCTATATCATCAAGCTAAAGATGAGTGTTTATTAAGGCTAGAGTAATGAAGATCGTCCTCCCGTGCACTGTCACAGACAGTGCCTTCTCCCCATCCGTGGTGACCTCTTAGCACGTCCTCCAAAAGTCCAATAGCTGATCCTCATAGAGTGGAGGATCTATGGTGAGGGAGGTGAAGTAGTTAGATAGAGTAAGAAAGCAATAAACCTTTGAGAAAGCTGGATCTTTCTCAGAGTCCAACAAAGCAACTTAATTATGTTGCCTGTGAAGGTGCCTGGAGAAATCAGGTTGGTTTCTATGGTCAGGGTTGGCCATTTGAGGTAGATTTGTTGTGAAGGAAGATAGAACAAGGTCGGTTGGTGGGTGAATTTAGGCTAGAGAATTTGCAGATGAAAAAGATAGTGAAAGGGGAGGGAACCATTGGGTGTATATATATGAAATGGATTTTAGACAAAGTTGATGCAAATTGAGAAACTTTGAAATCCGAATGTCAGCCCCACCTCTAGAAAAGTGCCCAAAAGGTAGTTTTCTTGAATGTCGAAAATCTTCTGTAGGTATTTTGTCTTCGGAAGTTTTATATAAACTTCCGAAGCCAATTTTGACTTCGGAAGATATTCCCAAGCTTTATGAAAATTTGCTTCAGAATAAAAAATACTTTAGTATTTTTTTTTCTGAGATATATTTGGTTTTGAAAGATATTAAAAGTTGGAAATTTTATTTTTAAGGGAATAAATATTTTGAGACTTAATTGCTTTCAGAAGAAAATTATTTCTTCAAATACATATAAGTACTCAGAAACATATTTTTGCTTCGGAAGATATATTTGAAGTTCTTCCAAAGGTATTTTAAGTAGTTATCTGATTTGAAGACTTAATATTCTTCCGAAGACAATATTAATGTCTTTTGAAAGAAATGTGTTTAAAATTTCTTGAATTCTAAGGAATATCATTTGAAAAAGATGTCTTGCAAAGTAAACTGGGCTTATGTAGGTGATAGTTTAAACAACTTAGGACACACATGTTTTAGAAATAGCCTTGAATTATGTTTTTAAGAAAATCTACTCAAAGTTAATCATCCCAATAGCTGATACAAGATATTTAAATCTCCTTTCATCAAAAGCCTTTGTGAACAGATCAGCATATTGTTCATTTGTGTTAACTTTGACTAATTTTATCAATACCTTATCAAAATTATCTCTAATTAGATGATACCTGATATTGATGTGTTTTGTCCTTGAGTGCTACACAAGATTCTCTGTAATAGAGATAGCACTGTTATTGTCTATATGCATTGGAGTCTCATTGAAGTCGAATTGATAGTCCAGCATCTGATTCTGAATCCAAAGCACTTGAGCACATCAATTAGTAGTAACAATGTATTCAGCTTTAGCAGTTGATGCAAATACATAGGATTGTTTCTTGTATTGTCATGAGACTATCCTTCCACTAAGGAATTGACACCCCCAGATGTAGACCTTACAGTCATGTTGCATCCACCATAGTCACTATCTGTATAGGCATACAGATTGAAGTTGGAATTCTTTGGATACCGAAGTCCTAGCTTAGGAGCACCTTTGAAATATCTAAGAATCCTCTTGAAAGGAACCAGGTGTGACATCTTGGGGTTTGATTGATATCTTGCAAAAATGCATGTAGTAAACATGATATTAGGCCTACTGGTTGTGAGGTACATAAGAGACCTAATCATCACCCTATTAAGAAGTTCATCTACACACCCCCCCTCAAGATCAGGTCCAAGAGAGTGGTTTTTAGCTATAGGTGTCTGTGCAACCTTACATTCAATCATGTTGAATCTTATGAGTATGTCTTTCACATACTTTACTGTCTTATGAAGACTTCATTGTCAACTTGTTTCACTTGAATTTCTAGAAAGAAATTGAGTTCTCGTATGGCACTCATTTCAAATCTATTCTTCATCAGCTTCTCAAAGTCTTTGTAGAGCTTTGGATTAGTTGACCCAAAGATAATGTCATCTACATACACTTGAACTAGCATTAAGTCTTTCCCTGTTCCTTTGATAAAGAAGGTCCCATCTATAGTACCCCTCTTGTAGCTATGCTAACAGAGATATTGAGATAGTATCTCATACCACTTCATTAGGCTTGGTGCAGCTTACAGAGAGATTTATCAAGCTTGTAGACATAATAAAGATGATCCAGGTCTGCAAAGCCAGGTGATTGTTTGACATACACCTCATCATCAATCACCACATATAAGAAAGCACACTTGACATCAAGCTGGTAGACCTTGAAATCATTGGATGCTGCAAAAGCCTGGAATATCCTACCAACTTTAAGTCTTCCCACAGGAGCAAAGACATATGTGTAGTCAATTTCTTCTTCTTGTGTGTATCCTTCAACAACAAGTCTTGCCTATTCTTGATGAAAAGTCCTCTATCATCCTTCTTGTTACTAAAAACCCCACTTGGTTCCTATGATATTCTTCCCTTGAGGAAGAGGACATAGGTTCCAAACCTTTTGTCTTTTGAATTGAAGTAGCTCCTCTTGCATTGCTTTAACGTAACTTCCATCCTTCCAAGCCTCATCAACTTTCTTTGGTTCTATCTGGGACAAGAAACAAGAGTATAGACAAACATTTTTGTCAGCGTTTGTCCTCTTGTTCTTACCTCTTTGTTAACATCTCTAATGAAGTTTGTGGTGGGATGTGACTTGTGGATCCTGATTTTAGTTATCACAATAAGTTGATTTAACAAAACTAAATTTGTGAAGTTTAAATTTGGAAATTGGGTGTAACCCATAACATCAACACGCTTATCAAGAGAAGCTTGATAAAATGAGTGTGTGACTTCATTGATGTTTTCTTCTATGGAGTGGTTATCAAAATCAAGAAATTCTTGATCATTGTCACCACCATCATTTTATCCTACATTTGAAGCTCCTTCATTTGAGTTTTGTGCCTCTAAGTTGGAATTTGTACACACCTAAGATCTATCAACTAGATTTGTCATAGTGGTGCTGATTGGAACTCCATTTGTATGGCTAGTTGCCACTAGAGTTGAAGTAGTATTCTTACTTGGTCTTCTCAGGTCAAATATTGGATCAGGATATCCTGATAAAAAGTTGTGTGTAGATCCTGAAATATTCTCACAAGATTTGTTAAAACAGTTGGTAACTAAGTCAAGATCAAATAGCCAATCAGGACCAGAACCTTTCACACTGGGAATGTGCTCATTGAAGGTCACATTGGTTGACTCTTCAACTACTCTAGTTTGGAGATTGTATACTCTATAAGCCTTAGATTGGGAAGGGTGTCCAATAAAGTGTCCATCATCTGATTTCTCAGCAAATTTAGCTATTTTAGGACCGTGTATGGACAGAGTACTAACAGATTCAATGCGTAACCAGATCAAATAGTGCGAAATCCTATTTGATTGGCGATCCACTAAGTGAGAACGAAAACCCAGATCAATCTAACTATAGAACAACATTAAGAATGATTAGAGAATGATCCGGGATGAACTATGAACTTGGAAGAACGAGATAGAACACTCTGGACGGCTAGGGTATCATAGAATTCGAAGTGTTTTTTTCATGAATTACATGGTATTTATAGGTTTTAGTGTACATTCATACAACTGAGCCATTAGCATGGTTCAGTCGTGCGACTGAGTCAAGCGATTGATTCATTTTGTTAAGATTTTGATGATGAACAGTTTTAGAATGACTTGATTCTAAAATATTAGGTTTCGAAACATGAACTTTTGAACGCAACCCAAGAGTAGCATTGCTATTCTCATCATCCTGATTTTCAATGACAGACTCATCTCTTGTACCAGAAGTTGTAGCTTCCTGATTAGTAACCGGAGGCACAGGTTTTACTGTGGTGTCCGGATCACTGACTAGGGGTGTTTTTACCACATGATCCTTTATTGGGTTATTATTTATAGGTTGACATTTTGTGTTTAACAGGATCGCATGTGATGGTGGCACAACCTTATAACCAATCCCTTCCCACCATTTCTTTCTTTAACCAAGCTTTGAACAATATGAGAGGAACTAGCAAGACTGTGAAGTTTCTGATTTAAAGACTTAATTTCAACTTGAAGAATTGCTTTTCCTTTCTTTGTTTCCTCTATTGTTGTCAGATAGAACTTAATATCATTTGCTTGATTAAATGCAACAACCTCAGTTTCCCTAAGTTGCTTTCTAAACAATTCAATCATTTCTTTAAAACTGCCCTCATTTTGTGTTAACACCCTGTTAGCTTCAGTGCATAGTTTTAAATCATTTACTAAACTGTTATTGTGATCTAAAAATCTAGTAAATTTTAAACCTATGCTTTCATGAAATTTATTGCATTCTTCACAAGCATGTTTATCAAAAAGTTCATCTTTGGTACTTACCTATGACGTGCCAGAAGTGTCAGCCATGAAAGCGACCTGAGATTCCTTGCTAATTCAGCCTCGTCAACCTGTTCATAGTCTTCATTAGCTAGATGACAGTTTCCAATCTTTCTAGCAACTAAAACATCATAAGAGTGCACAACAGCAGCTAGAAGATCCATGTGTTCCTTGGCTACTTCAACAGTAACATTTCCCAGATTTTCAGTCTTTAGCTTTATTGTATTTGCTTCTGGAATATTTTACTAAGCACCCGATGATCCTGACACTTCACTTCCAGATGACCAATTTTGAGAATTTACAGATGTGTTGGATACAAACGCTGTTTGAATAGGTGCTCCTAATGAGGTTGGGGTAGGATTAACATTATACAGTGATGGATTCTCCATGTATGACCCCTTCTTGGACTTGTATTTTTGTCTCAGCTCCTCCTCCCTAAGCTTCAAGATAAAATCATTTATGTCTATAGTGACTAAAGTATCATTCTGTCTCAAATTAGAAACAAAGGGATCCCATTTATCCGGCAACCCATCAGCAAAACATGCAACTTTATCTTCCATTGAAGTAGTTACCCCATGCGTGTGCAACTCACTCATTAGATGATAAAATCTGTCTATAATGTCATCCAAGCATTCATTTCTAAAAGATGATAAGTTGTCAAATTCCTTCTTGAGAGCTTTGGCCTTTAGTGCCTTTAAAGTTGCATACCATCATATCACTTTTCCAAAGCTGACCACAGCGTCTTGGACTATTTATGTTCTGAAATTTGATGGAAAATGTCCTTCTGAATAGATTGTGTCAGTAAGGCATAGGCTTTCTTCTCAGCATTGTGTGCAACCTTTTGCACCTCATTCATCCCACTCAAACTCAGCTTAACACCATTTGCTCCAACAGGTGTAGAATAACCTGTTTCAATAGCAATCCATAAGTTCGGATCCACTCAAATATATCCTCATCATCATCTTTCTTCTTCTCCTCTCCAGTCTCATCCGACTCTTCATCATCATCCTCATCATCTGATTCATCATCACTAGAATCATCATCGTCATCATCATCACCTCCATCTCCTTTAATCTTTAACATTTCTTCCATTTTCCCTTTCAGCCTCAGCATAATCTTCTTATTTTCCTTCTCTAGATCCTCGATTTTCTTGGTGGATGCCAGCACTAGCTCATTCTGAGCTTGAAGGGCCTTATGAACTCGAACTAAAGCATGCTCATGGCCTTTATTCTTCTCAGTCAGTTTGGCAATTTGTTAGCCCTGTGTTGCAGTCACAGACATCAGTTGACTGATTTGGTTGGTTCGGAGGTCATCAACAGCTAACAGCTTTAGAACTAGCCTGTTAAGGCTTGCTAGCTGTTCCTCTAACCCAACTGTGGGAAGAGTAGTGCTTTGGAAAGGGGGAATATGGGAGGTTGAGGTGTCGGCTTGGGTAAAGGTAACTTTGGTGGTGGAGGTAGTGAACATTGGTGTAGGAATAGGAATAGTCTGTGGAGGTGTGGTGTTGGGTATTGAGGGTGAGGCTAATGTGGGTATTTGTGTGGTAGTGGGTGTGTCAGTGGTAGTGGCTATAATGGTGGTAGTGGTAGGGGATGTAGTATGTACGGTGTGAGTTGGTGCGGGAGAACTCATCAAGACATTCCTTTGGCGCTTTCCCTTCTTTCCATAAGGCTGGGGCCTTCTCTTCTTCCTTGTTCCCTTAGCCACCGGAGCTTTCCCTATGCTGATAGGCTGTTCAGGTGTGTAGGATGGATTAGTATCCTCAGTGTCTACACCCTGTGAACAAGCCTGGCATGTACCAACCACCTCTTTCCCTCTCTCAGTAGCAACCCACTTGCTACCTACTTGCTAGCAAGAGGCTCTTCTTCTGAGTCCTCATATTCCTCTCCCAAGTCAAAATTACCCAGATCTTCCATAGTGGGGAGAACTGGGTGAACTGTCGACTGGCCAAAGCCACCCCCAGCAGATGAACCACCTCCATGACCCTCATTCGGGTCATCATCATCATCATCATCCTCCTCATCATCTAGAATCAAAATGTGCTCAACATCGGAGTCACTATCATCATAGCGCCATTTCATCCTAGCTGGAGCTACATATCCAGCATTGGCCAGATGCCTAAACAATGTTCTCACTGGGGGTTTTGTTTGCTTTACCCTATAAACCTTCATCCTGCCTAGTGTAGTATCATCTATTACCTCTAAGGCCACTTCATCATCTCTGTTCTTTGGCAGGTTTGGGAGTTTCTCGTTTATGATCATTTGGAGAAATCTAGGATACATGCAGAAACTCTCCTTCCCTTGGCCTCTATGTTCTCCCTCATGTTATTGAAGAACATCTTGGAGAAGCTGAACGGGTGGTTAAGTACTAACACCATAAATGCAATCTGTATCTGATCACTTAGCTCATCAAAACCCCCCACGTCTAGAAGCAATGCACTTTAGAATCAAATGTGCTAGATACTTAAAGGGAGGGCACATATTGCTCTTATTAAGCACGCCGGCATTGATATCACCAGCGTACTTAATCCTCAAGAAACATCCCCTGACAGTCAAGGGATGAAGCTTGGTCAGATAATCCATATCATCTCCTAGATCCAGTACCCTCCTCAAGTCATCTTCTCCTATGTCTATATCCTAACAAAAATGGAGCTCCTGATCCTGAATGGCTCAACTGAATGATCCACTACAACATTATCCCAGAATGCTTGCTATAGGTATCGGTAAGGTGTGCAAGAAGTAGGGATGGCTCGGTATATTCTGGATCAGACTAGAAACTCTATAACACCCACATAACTCTTCAGCATTCCTCGATGTGGTGTTCAGGTAAGCACAAATGTTGTGCCTAGTACTCATGGTCCACCTTTCTGCCATTTCACTGTAACACACATAACAACCATTTGAATAACAAGTTAGACCAATTCATAAGAAAGAAACATTCGAATTTGAAATAGGTTTTATCTTACTGGTTCAATCGTACGATTGGACTACACGACTGAACTCAGTCGTGCGATTAAGCATCTGACTGAGCTTAGTCATGTACCTTGTCACACGACTAAACAAGTCGTGCGACTGAAGCACCGACTGATTCAATCATGCGATTGAATCATGTGTATGGTTCAATTGTGAGATTGAAGTTCATCAGTATGTCTAGTCTCATACATACTGTGCGAGTGCGAAATTTCAAATTTTCTTCAAATCAGCAATAACCATATCAAGATTACTGTGATTAGATGCGCCAAGACTTGTTATAACACCAGATATAGATTAAATGCACTTTTAATATCATTTAAAGATCCAATTTGACGTTGTTAGTTCGGTGTTGTGTGATGTTAAACATTCTGATTTTTTTTGTCGATTTTGGGTACATTACATCATGTTCTCATCTTGAAAGTACCAGTAGATCAACGTAGAACCGTTAGCAATCGAGAAATTAAGGAAAATCATAAGAAAAATTTGAAAAGGGGTCCTATAGATAGTCTGGTATTTGAGAGAATTTTAAACCAAGTGTAGGGTTACGACCGACTGAACCTCCTTTTATACTGTTGTGAATTTCAGGCTTGCGAATGGACCCATACGCATGATTCATACGTGCGATTGAGGTTCAATCGTACAACTCGCCTATGCGCATTCCCCAATTGTGAGATTGAGTCAAACTGATCCTGCCACTCATACGATTGGTTCATATTGAGGTTGCCAATCGAGCGACTCGGCCATCCTCATGGTCCCGTGCTCTTGAGCCATACTCATGTTCCAGTCGTGCGATTGGGCCACACTCCTGGTCCAGTCATGCGATTGAGCCATACTCCTGGTCCAGTCATACGATTGTGCCATACTCTTATGAAATTTGACTTCGTTTGACTCAGAAACTCACATAGTTATCTTTGATATATGACATTTTGACCATTCATCATTTCAGACATGATCCTTTTAACTGAAAACCATTTGATCACCTCAGACGTGATCCTTTTAAATGAAAACCATTTGATCACCTCAGACGTGATCCTTTTAACTAAAAATCATTTGATCACCTCAGACGTGACCTTTTTATCTTTCAGAAACAACCTTTTCACAGTTAACATTCAGTTCATTAAGTGTCATTCACAGAGCTCAGTCTTGTTGCATTGTCCGACATCGACTTAATACAAACACAACTAAAGCAGGAAAAACTTGAAATAAAACTGAAATAAGACATATTTTTGTATTTTTCATTTGAGAAGGGTTGAAAGCATTTTAACATCACTTAAACGATTCACATGGAATCAGACAGGCATAAAACACAATCATTTGGGACCTTTTGTATTTATATCGATAAAAGAGAACATTATATATACGATTCACAGAATCTCATTCATCTAAGAGTCAAAAGCACTAACAGGAAATCATGCTAGAGCTGTTGTATAACACACATTGATTTTGAACATCGAGAGATGCAGCCACGATGATTGTCAGTATATTTATCCACTTAAATCCATACACAGATTTTTGACACACATTGGTGATAATTTAGGTGTATTAGTTCAACAAGCATTTGTGGATCCCATGCTTATATGGTTATCAACCTTCCTCAGGATATATGGGTTTTTTTTCAGGAAGATACTATTCTAAGAGCTTTCAAAGAGATGCCAAGCCTCAGGTCAGTGCCATCGCACAGCAGAGAGGCACAAAAAACAACGAATTCTTAGAATATATAGGTTGCGCTTATCCTCAGGTCAGTGCCATCGCACAGCAGAGAGGCACACTTCCTATCTTCTTGCTAGAGCAATTTTATAATACACTTAAGGTAGCATCGACATTTGTCATTTACTTGATTGCGTTTCACTTGATCAGCTTTATGACATTTGTCATATGCATTGCTCATGTTTTTGGTCATTAGCACACATTTGTTGCTTTCTTTTTTTGCTCCTCACCCCTTATTGGAAATTTATTGATTGTGCAGACCAGGGATAAGATGGGAACCCACAAAAATGTTGATTGATTTAATTTAAGTGATTCACCAATGACGTCTACTAGTCTATTATGTTGAATCTACCGAGACATCATATAATGGACATGTAACCCCTAGATCTACTTTCTCCATGTAACCACAGTAACAGATTAGCTTATATCATTTCTTAACTTATTAGGCTTTGACTTCTCAGACTTATAATTTTCTATGACTTTCAACATAATATTTCAAAAATGAAAATATTTTTGGTGTCCCAAACGATTCGATGCCTATGTACTATCATTTTTCATTGTACTGAATCAATTTCTCGGATTTGATGTCTTTGCTTTTCAGCTTACCTGCCCGCCCCCTCATTTTTTAAGTAATAAATACTGAACTTGAAACCATTCTCCCCCTAAAATTCTAAAACAAAAAATCTTTTTGTGTTTTTTATATTTTTAAGGCAGAAAATAAAAAAATTTAATTTGACAGGAAAAATTAAAGACTGCGAAACATACTGACGGGCTACGAACTCGATTTTTCCTGAATCACATCGTCTTTCTTTTTGACACCGTTAACCTCTAATAGATAATAAAATCTCGGTTTGTCAAAAGGTTTTGTATAGAGGTCGGCGCGCTGAAAATCCGTGTTAATTTTAATCACATCGATTAAATGTTTTTCAAAACAGTCACGTATGAAGAAATATTTAATTCCGATGTGTTTGGTTTTGGGGTGTTGCACCAGATTTTTAGTTACAGCTATGGTAGCATAATTATCAACAAAAATAGGAGTGTAAGTAAATTGCAAACCGTAGTCCCGCATTTGTTGTTGAACCAAATGATTTGAGAACAGCAACTTGCAGCGGAAACATATTTAGCTTCAGAAGTTGACAGAGCAACAAATGTCTACTTCTTACATTGCCATGTGACTAAGGGCCTTCCAAAGAATTGACACCCTGCGGATGTTGACTTGTAGTTCATTTTACAACCACCATAGTCTGAGTCACCATACGCACTAAGTTCAAAGTCATCATCATGAGGATACCACAACCCGAGTGTTGGAGTACCCTTCAGATAACGAAAAATCCTCTTCACCCTGATTAGATGATTTACTTCCGGTTTTGACTGATATTTGGAACAGAGACATGTGGCATACATGATATCAGGACGAGAAGCTGTGAGATGCATTAGACATCCGATCATTTCGCGATACATGGTGGCATCTACCAGATCCCCATTTTCATCAGGAGCCACATCGTGGTTCGTGGCAAGAGGGGTACCAGCAATCATTACATTCTCCATATCAAATCAACTTAGAATGTCCCCCATGTATTTAGTCTAATGTAGAAACATTCCAGTAGGTGTCTGATCCACTTGTAATCCTAGAAAGAACTTCATTTCTCCCATGGCACTCATTTCAAATTTAGCTTTCATCATATATTCAAATTCTTTACATAAGGCTTCGTTTTTTGGAACCGAAGATTATGTCATCCACATATTTCTGAACCATCAGTAAATCACCATCCTTTTCTTTGATAAATAACATGCAGTCAATCACTCCCCTACGAAAGCCATGTTTTAGCAGATGTGTGGAGAGTTTCTCATACCAGGCTCAAGGGGTTTGATGTAGCCCATACAAAGCCTTGTCCAACTTATAAACTGTCCCGATGATAAGGATCTTCAAATCCTTCAGCTTGACTGACGTATACTGTCTCACGGATAACACCATGTTGAAATGCACTCTTCACATCCAATTGATATACTTTGATCTTCATGTAGGATGCATAAGCTAGGAAGATCCTAATTGCCTCCATCCTTGCCGCTGGTGCAAATACCTCCTTGTAGTCCACACCCTCGACTTGTCTGAACCCTTGAACTACTAACCGTGCCTTGTTTCTAATAATGACCCCCTGGTCATCTTTCTTGCAACGAAGAACCCATTTCGTACCAATTACCTTAGCACCCTTAGGTCTGTCCACTAGTGTCCAAACACCTAACTTCTTAAACTGCAGAAGTTCTTCTTGCATCGCATTAACCCATGCCTCATCTTTCAAGGCATCACTGACATACTTGGGCTCGACTTGAGAAACAAAACCCTTATATGCCCCATCATGAATGTATCCCTTTTCCATCACAACTTCATAGTCAGCTGTGTACAACTGATTTCTTGTCTAGACCCCAAAGAGAAGATCCCCGATGATTTTGTCTAGGGGGTGATTCACACTAATCCTTGTCACTGGAGTTGTAGGAATTACAATTTCATTTTCCAGGTTTGTAATCGCTGGTTCATTTTCTGTGGCTAGTGGGTGACTAGCCCTAGAGGAATCAGCCAATTCATTTTCACCTACAGGTGTACTTTCATCTGGGCTGACAGGTTCATCATTGCTTGCATTTTCATTTGCACCCTCCTCATCGTCTGAGGAGTGATCACTGGTTTCGTCTAAAGAGGAAGATTGAATGACTTAAAAAATTCATCATAATCATAGAAAAATGATGGACCTTTTCCAGCAAGGGGGTAGTGTATCTTTGCACATAAACGTTGCACCACACTTCAACTTGACCTGTAGGGAGTTATTGTAAACTCGTTTGTCCGGTATATTGTATCCAAAAAAGATACCTTCATCCGCTTTTTCGTTAAACTTGCCAGTCTGAGTTTTCTTCAGCAACATGAAAGGAGCTCCAAATAGTTCTAGATACTCCAAGTTCAGTTTACGCCTTTGAAGCAACTCATAACAAGTTTTACCATGACGTTTGACTACTAATACATAATTGAAAGTGTAGCATGCATTAGTAACTGCTTCATTCCAGAATTAAACAGGCAGTTTTGAATCTGCCAACATCGTCCTTGCAGTTTCAATCAAACTTTGATTTTTGCGTTCAGCAACTCCGTTCATCTATGGGGTGTAGGCAGAAGAGAATTGATGAACAATCCCTTTCTCTCGACAGAAATCCACCATCCATTGATTCTTGAATTCTATGTCGTTGTCTGAACAAATCTTCCTCACTTTCAACTTGTACAGAGACTCTAGAGTAGTAACCAAATTCTTGAATGACTCAAAAGTCTATGACTTTTCTTTAAGAAACATAACCCTTGAAAATCTTGAATAATTATCTGTGACATATTCCATCCCTTGAAGAAACATAACTCAAAAGTCTTTGATGGACCTTCTCAGGGATGACATATTCCTTCTTTAGAATGTAGCATTTCTTATCATCGAACATCACTTTACATCCCTTATCGCAGATTTGAGAAACGAAAAGTAAGTTGTTCTCCAGTTGTTGAACATAATTTACTTTATCAAAATTCACTTTCCCGTTTCCTACTTAATGTAGCCTCCTTTGTTTCCAACAAAAGATACATGTCCCCCTTTAATTTGTTTGACATTGAAAAGGAGAGATAAATTCCCGGTCATGTGCCTGGATGCCCTACTATCAATAATCTAGGTGTTAGTGATAGCACTGTATGGGACAACCTACACAAAAACAAAAATGATTAGTTTAAGAGTGGGACCCAAGCCTTTGCGGGCTTGGGTTTCCCAGAGGCATCACACATTACAAATTCTACCCACTGTCCTTTTGGAGTTGGAGAGTTAACATTTTTCATCTTTTCCTCACATTTAGACACCACGATGATATTGCTTTCCACAAACCAGTTTTGTGTAAGGACTGTTTGTGATAAACAGACGACTGGTTTGCTTTCCTTATCTTGTTTTACCTCAGTCATCACAGCTTTGCCAGTGGCTTGTCTGTGTTTCCTGTGGTGTTTTGGAGAAGTGTTTGATCTTGTTGTAGTGACCCTTGGGTGATTATCTTGAACAAGATCAATCCTTCGTCTTGGTGTCTGATAGTAGGCACAATTTGGAGATATATGTCCTCGTTCTCCACATTTATAACATGATCTTCATTCTCCTGGACTAGAAGATCTTTTGTGTGGTGGGGAGTATGGTCTAAGATTGGTCTCTTTCTTCTCAACTTTAGGTCTCTCACCTTCTTTAACAAATTTGATTTGTTTCACATTTTGATTACTTTTTCCTTTTAATTTGTTAAGATTTTTATGATGAACAATTTTAGAATGAGTTGATTATGAAATTTTAGGTTTTGAAACATGAACTTTTGAACCCAACCCAAGAGTAGTATTGCTATTCTCATCATCCTAATTTTCAATGACAGCCTCATCTCTTGTGCCAGAAGTTGTAGCTTCCTTATCAGTAACTGGAGGCACAGGTTTAACTGTGGTGTCCGGATAACTGACTGTGGGTGTTGTTACCACATGATC
Source organism: Flaveria linearis (assembly GCA_024085815.1). Lineage (NCBI taxonomy): Eukaryota > Viridiplantae > Streptophyta > Magnoliopsida > Asterales > Asteraceae > Flaveria > Flaveria linearis. The sequence goes on from CM044012.1 coordinate 18,182,253, forward strand.
ATTTATTGGGCTATTATTTACAGGTTGGAATTTTGTGTTTAATACGATCGCATGTGGTGGTGGCACAACCTGATAACCAATCCCTTCCCCCCATTTCTTTCTTTAACCAAGTTTTGAACAATATGAGAGGAACTAGCAAGACTGTGAAGTTTTTGATTTAAAGTCTCAATTTCAACTTGAAGAATTGCTTTTTCGTTCTTTGTTTCCTCTATTGTTGTCAGATAGAACTTAATATCATTTGCTTGATTAAATGCAACAACCTCAGTTTCCCTAAGTTACTTTCCTAACAATTCTATCTTTTCTTTAAAATTGCTCTCATCTTGTTTTAACACCATGTTAGCTTTAGTGCATGGTTTCAAATCATTTACTAAACTGTCATTGTGATCTAACAATATAGTAAATTTTAAATCTATGCTTTCACGAAATTTATTGCATTCATCACAAGCATGTTTATCAAAAAGTTCATCTTTAGTACTTACCTGTGACGTGCCAGAAGTGTCAGCCATGAAAGCGACCCAGATTCCTCGCTAATTCGAAATTCTGTGCTCGCAGTAGCCAATTCGTCTTCAACCCAGTGATAAACTGCATCTGTAGCTTCTTTGGTATCTGAATTGGTATTATCAGCTAAGTTATCTCCTTCACTTGCTGAATCATCATTAAGATCTTCCACAAACACCACATTAACTTCACCACCAGAGATGAACCTAGATGTCCAGTCCTGTCCTTCATCTCCTTGAGCAACCATAGCTTTGGAATTTGGACTGGTTGAAGTCACGTTCTTTTCCTTTTCTAGACGATTTTGTGATGAGAAAGGGTTACCATTTCTAGTTTTCTTTGGTTTCATGCAATCTCGTTTGAAGTGCCCCTTTTCACCACAGTTGAAGCATGTAACCTTTGTTATATCAAACCCAAAGGTTGTGTCTTTAGTAGAAATCAAGTTTTGACCAGTCTTTTCCATAAACTTCTTCGCTCTTCTAGCTGCACTAGCCAAAGCCCATATTATATCCATTCTCTCCAATTCAGCCTCATCAACCTGTTCATAGTCTTTATCAGATAGATGACAGTTTCTAATCTTTCCAACAAGTAAACCATCACAAGAGTGCATAACAACAGCTAGAAGATCTATGTGTTCCTTGGCCACTTCAACAGTAACATTTCCTAGATTTTCAGTCTTTAGCTTTGTTGTATTGGCTTCTAGGATATTGGACTGAGCACTCGATGATCCTGACACTTCACTTCCAGATGACCCATTTTGAGAATTTATAGATGTGTTGGATACAAACGCTATTTGAATAGGTGCTCCTGATGAGTTTGGGGTTGGATTAACATTATACAGTGATGGATTCTCCATGTATGACCCCTTCTTGGACTTGTATTTTTGTCTCAGCTCCTCCTCCCTAAGCTTTCCAACAAGTAAACCATCACAAGAGTGCATAACAACAGCTAGAAGATCTATGTGTTCCTTGGCCACTTCAACAGTAACATTTCCTAGATTTTCAGTCTTTAGCTTTGTTGTAATGGCTTCTAGGATATTGGACTGAGCACTCGATGATCCTGACACTTCACTTCAGATGACCCATTTTGAGAATTTATAGATGTGTTGGATACAAACGCTATTTGAATAGGTGCTCCTAATGAGTTTGGGGTTGGATTAACATTATACAGTGATGGATTCTCCATGTATGACCCCTTCTTGGACTTGTATTTTTGTCTCAGCTCCTCCTCCCTACAAACACCACATTAACTAAAGTATCATTCTGTCTCAGATTAGAAACAAATGGATCTCATTTATCCGGCAACCCATCAGGAAAACTTGCAACTTTATCTTTCATTAAAGTAGTTACCCCATACGTGTGCAACTCACTCATTAGATGATAAAATCTGTCTATAATGTCATCCAAGCATTCATTTCTGAAAGATGAGAAGTTGTCAAATTCCTTCTTGAGAACTTTGGCCTTCAATGCCTTTAAATTTGCATTACCATCATATCGCTTTTTCGAAGCCGACCACAGCTTCTTGGACTGTTTATGTTCTGAAAATTGATGGAAAATGTCCTTAGGAATAGACTGTGTCAGTAAGGCGTCGGCTTTCTTCTCAGCAGTGTGTGCAACCTTTTGCACCTCATTCATCCCACTCAAAGTCAGCTTAACACCATTTGCTCCAACAGGTGTAGAATAACCCGTTTCAATAGCATCCGTAAGTTCGGGTATACTCCATTAGGTATATCTCAAGTCGTTGTTTCCGTTGAGGGTATTCATCCAAAGTCAATAATTTTGGAGGCCCGTTATGATTTCCAATTTCATTCTCCAGTAATAAGAGATTCTGGATTTGTGAGTCCTTCCCAGTAGTAAACGCGGTGTTCTGATCGTCCATGTTGTCTACACATGAGGTTACCCAAAGTCAACAGCTCAAACTTGAAACACTTATGCGACAGAATCAACGTGCGATTGAACAATGCGAATGAGTTCAATCGTACGAATGGAGAGTGCGAATGGATTCAATCGTACGATTCAAGTCAATCGTGTGATAGGGGAAGCGACGGAGTCAATCGTGCCATTGAATTGAACGATTGGGTTTCAGTCGTGTGATTGAGCCAATCGTGCGACTGAGACTGCTAAATTTCAAAAATTTGAGATTTTGAACACTTTAGACTCAAAACGATTTTGCATAAACCCTAAATTGTTGAAGTCGAAAAGCGAAAAACTTTTGAAGCATGCAGACGCCAAAAACTCATTTTGTATCAAAAACACGGATTTTTGAATAGAAAACGTTAATTTTAACCAAAAATCTAATTGACTCCATGAAGAATCAAGAGCCAAGGCTCTGATACCACTTTTTAGGACCATGTAAGGACGGAGTACTAACAGATTCAACACGTAACTAGATCAAATAGTGTGGAATCCTAGTTGATTGGCGATCCAATTAGTGAGAACAAAAACCCGGATCAATCTAACTATAGAACAACGTTAAGAATGATTAGAGAATGATCCGGGACGAACTATGAACTTGGACGAATGAGATTGAACTCTCTGGATGGCTAGGGTATGATAGAATTTGAAGTGTTTTTTTTCACGAATTACGTGGTATTTATAGGTTTCGGTGTACAGTCGTATGACTGAGCAATTAGCATGGTTCAGTCGTGCGACTGAGCCAAGCGATTGATTCATACACACGATGAAACTCTACGAATGGTTCAGTCATGCGACTAAGCCAGTCTTATGACTCAGTCGTGCGACTGATTCAGTCACCTGGTTTCGTCATGCCACTGTCCATAAGCATGGTCCATTATCATGAATCACCACAAGACTAAGTCAAACACGTTTCTGAGTCATTATTAACTCAGAACTATGAATAACTACTACAAACCTCTATATAATGTTCAATTAAGTGTGTAGTAATAAACGTTATAAGAATACAATATAATCAATAGTAAATACACATCCAAACATATATCATATTACAATAATACACTTGTATTACACATATGTAAGAAATAAAAGACAAAACGTTTAAGTACAATAAACAAGGGACATCATGTATCAATAGGCTACTTGATCTTTGGTATTCAAGATGGTGCAAGGACATCCAAATGATCTGAGAAAACCAATGAAAGGTCTCTTTTTGTGTCATAGTTCATGAGGAGTCTTACCATGAGTCTTGACTACTTAAACTCTGTTCTACAACATAGCAAGCAGTATTGACTGCCTCTGTGTAGAAGGTGATGGCAGTTTAAAGTCAGATAACATGGTTCATGTAGCTTCAATAAGTGTCCTGTTTCTCCTCTCAGCAAAACCATTTTGCTGAGGAGCCCTAGGAGCACAATATTGTCTTGTAATACCTTTTTTATCACAAAATATGTCAAGGATTTGTTTCTTGAATGTAGTTCCTTGATCATATCTTATGATCTTAACCTTATGATGACATTGATTCTTAATTTTTAGAATAAAGTTCTTCAAGACCTGAGGAGTCTGATCCTTAGTTCTAAGGAAGAAGACCCAAGTAAATCTTGTGAAATCATCTATTATCACTAAACAGTATGAGGTCCTTTCTAAACTCATTACACTGGTGGGGCCAAAGTGATCTTTGTGTAATAAGTGTAGGGGATTAGTGATGGAGTTCTTTTTCTTTGGTTTGTGAGACACCTTGTGTTGTTTCCCTTTCAAGCGTGCAACATAGCAATAATCACTTGTAAACTATTTCTTTGGCATTCCAGTTACCAAATCATTCTTAATTAATTTATTCATGTTCTTAAAGTTTACATAGCACATTCTTTTATGCCAAAGGAAAGACTCATCACTATTTGCTTTAGATACAAAGTAAGAAACTTCTCCTGAGGGAGATGCGTCCTGCAAACTCATCTTGTACATGTTCCCTTTTCTAGGGGCTCTAAGCAGGAGATGCTCTGGAGTAATGACCACCCTGGGTTTGAGACCAATGCACTCATGCTCAGTGAAGAGCATGTTATGTCTCTGATCACAAAATTAGGATATACTCAGTAAATTGTACCCAAGCTCCTTTAAAGTTTACCTTTTTAATACTAAGCTTACCATTTGTGACTCTGCCCCTTCCAGTAAAGCAACTAGCCCTCCATCAATTTTCTCAAAATTTTAAAGCAAAGAGCCATTGCATGTCATGTGTCTGGAAAAACCATTTTCAATGATCGATATATTCCTCTTGGTCTTTAGATGTTCCTACACAACAACAAGAAAGTTGATTACATTTGGAAATGCAATCTTCATTGGTCTTGGGCTTTTCAAAATAGACTGAAGATAATGCAACAATAATTGATCCTATGTTAAGACTATGGGGATCATTTGTTGTTCTTAATGAAGAACTTCCAATCACTTAGTATTCCTTTATCTTCCACACCATCTTTGGAAGATTATACTTGACATTCAATACTTCGGAAGTTTTGACAAATTTGGAAGTTTTGGAGATTGACCCTTCGAAAGATCTTTCTTTCACTGCAGCAAGCTTCAGTGCTTGGAAGCATTCCTTTCTTCTGAGGCCAATTTATCTTCCAAAGGCAAGTTTTCACTTGTCTTTATTTCTATTTTGGAGCTTCCGAAAGGAAGAGATTTTCCTTCTGAAGCTTTCTTCCTCTTTTTCTTCAAAGAAGTCTTCTTCTTGGTTATGCCGACAGTAGTTTTGGGATTGTAGATACAATCCTTAGCAAGATGAGAAGTACTGCCCCACATATTATAATCAATTGGCTTTCTTTTGAGAGACTTCTTATGAATAGAAGGCTGAGCTTGATCACTTTCCATCTCCATCTTTATCTTCTTAGGTGTTGCAGCAAGCTTCCAAGGGTGAGGCTTGCTCTTGGAAGTGGATGGTATAGGTTGTGTAGTAGTGATACATAGCTGATCAGCCTTTATTACTTTATACGGATGAGTGGACATGAACTTGAAATCTTGGCACTAGAGTTCGAAGTTGAGTCCTCAGTCTTCACCACTTCAAACCCTGCAAAGATAAAGACTTGTTTTTTCTTGGAGTTGAGGGTGGCCTTGATCTCTTGAGCCTTATTTGATCTTCTTTTGTCTACTCTGATCATGTTCTTCCTCTTACACTTTGTCATCTCCGACTTCTTCCTGTCCTAAGGAGAATTGTGACCCTTTGTAGAATGATTTCTTCACTCTTCTCAGATTCATCCTTCACTATCTCCTCTTCATCATTTTCTTCAGTGGGGTCTATGAAAGGAAGCTCATCTTGACAAGTTCCATACCTAGGAGATCTTATAGATAATAGAGTGTGTGGAGGAGCTATCTCTCTAGATCCCAGTCCATGCTTGTTCCGATAATACACTTTTGCATGCAAGGATGAGGATATTATTTCCTTGAAGGCCTCTTCTTCAAGAACACATTTCTTTTCCCTGGCTTTGCTGATCACAAGCTCAGCCTAGCATCAGTTAACTTAGTGATGAGATCTTTAGTTTGAGTCCTGTAGTTGGTATGTTCATGCTTAAGAGTTGAAACGGCTTTCTTTAAAGCTTCAATTTTGAGTTTATAATCATTTTCAACTCTTTTGAAATCAACCTTTAATATGTTTAAAGACTCAAGGTCAGATCTTTTCTCTAAGTTATAGGACCTATATCTGTTCACTTTAGCAATACATTCTGGGGTACAAAGATGTTCCAATACCTTGGCTTCTTCATGATCTACCATCCGTGTTTGGTTTGGAGATACATTTTCAACCTAGAAACTTCAATCAAAGCCTCATTCTTCAGCCGTAACTGCAGCTTGCTGCTTGGGCTTCTTAGTGTGTGGAGCTCCCTCAGTGTAGTTTGGCCTGGGTTGTGCTTGGCCACCATTACTCCTTCATGCCTTGCACTCCCTAAAAAAGTGTCCCATTGGGTTATAGTTGTAACACTTTACTTTATTTTTGTCCAGCCTAAACTTTCCACTAGACACATTGATGGGAAACTTCCTCCCTGTCCTCTTCTAGAATTTCTGGGCTCTATGAGTGAAGAGAGCCATCTGTCGGACTATCTCCATGTACTCCAGGTCATCTAGATGGATACAGTCCAAATCTTCAAGGGTGAAGAGGAAGTTGCATGTGCTTTCATCAGTAGACACAGAGGTTTGTGATGAGCATGTCTCATGGAATGGGCTTCCTTGGATGTGCTCTCCCTTGGTATCTATAGGAAGGTGATAAAAGGACCTTTTTGTGGGTTGTCAGGGTAAAACATGGGATGATGTTGTGGTTCTCTACAATCACTTTCAACCACATGAAGGACATAACTCTGTGAGAGTAAGGGTCTTGAGGTTTTCAGTCCTCTTAATGACCATACAATAGTGTGCCCATTGTCTTGGAAGAGAGGACATGAACATCCTTACAATATCCCTATTCTCCAGTGTTACTCCAACATCCTTTAGAGTATCCAAAATCTAAACATACCTAAATTATTGCTGAGTCATGGTATCACCTGTTTTGAAGGTGAAATTCTCAAACTACTGCTTCAAGAGGCCTTTCTTGTTTTCTTAGCTTCTCTAAACCCCTCATATATCAGCTTTAGTGCATCCCAATGTTGCTTGATAGTTTTGCACTTCTTGAAGCCTCTATAGATGGCATTTGGAAGAGCATTTTGGAGGGTGGTCATGGCCTTTTGATCTACATAAATTCTCTTCCTGTCTTCTTCAGAGGAGTCAGCCACTTCCTTTAGAATCATGCCATCTCCAGCAATAGCTGAAGAGGTGCATGGAATGTAAGGTCCTGAGGTAACAAACTCCCACATTCTGCTGTCTTGAGACTTGATGAAGCCTTCCGTTCTTAGGAACCAAGTGCCAAAATCATTAGGAGTGATCAATGGGGACTTTACCATGGTACCGGTTTCCATATCAGATTTATAAGATACCATTTGAGATGTTAAGTGATTTGTGAAACTGAGAGGATTTAAGATGGTGAGATTTTACAATCAAGAGCCTTATAATGAGGAGAGTGTTAGAACACTTAACATATCAAATGGTGGTGAATACAATCAGTCTCACAATGAGGAGAGTGTTAGAACACTTGACATATCAAATAGGGAAACGGATTTATATAGAAGGTACTAATAACACAAGTTATAAGACAGAATAAAAGAACAAGAACAAAATAAGTATGGTTTTCAAGAAAGTTGTATATTACTCTCAAGTTCTATTACAAGTGTTACAAAGCATAAGATAAAATACAAGAACCAGAGATACGTTATACTACATCCTATAGCTAGCTACACTTTCAAAGCCATCTGGAAACACTAATCTAGACAACAAGATCAGTGTACAGTCAAAAAGCAGATTACCTTTTGATTTGTGATTATGACATGTCATAGCTCACATTCTAATATATTATAAAAAGGATAAATGGTACAAAGTAGAAACTTACAGACTCAAAACCTTAATCTGCAGTTGCAAAAGCATGGACCTTTTCACCAACTTATACAAGTTGGTGAGTCATCAGAGTTGTAGCAGAAAGTGGGTCAACTTTATGCAAAAGTTGATCAGAGAAAGCATGTCTTCTCTGTCTTTAGAAGAAATCAGTCTTCACTTCATTGGCTTTGGAACACTTTGTCTTTGAAGCTTCGAAAGACTTCATTTTTGGCTTTAGAAGATTTGATCTTTGGCTTGGGAATATTTTACACTTAGTATATTTTTTCTATGAAGAGTGTAAAACTTCCAAAGTAACTTCTACCTTGTACATTAGTGCATGCATGCTGGATGCTCTTTGGTTGCTTTGGTTGCATCAGCCTTTCTAATATAACCTTACACATAGCTTATCAGATAACACATGTGAACCTCAACAAACCATCATGAACAACATAACTAGAAATAAATCTCAACTAACAAATCATACATTGAGTTTTATCATGCACTACATGCCATATGAAGCAACTCGCTACTTCATCATCATACTAAGTAGGGGCCCAGATTCTCACGCGTGTGTGATGTTCATCATCATATTACCAAATATGAGTTATACAAATCATGAAATTAAACCACATGATGATAAAATACTATAATCCATCATAAAACCATAATCTTGAACACAAGTCATCATAATTGGACAATTTCTATCATGAAGTCAAGATTTCCTAAACAACCAACATAGCTTCCAAATGATAAACCAACACCTTCTATCACCTTAAACCCTATCGACAAGTAACCTAGAATGATTCTACCACTATATACATGCCCAATACACAAAATTAAAATAATCATATTCAATAAAGTTTTCCTTTCAAGAAAGTAACATCTATCAACCATTCTCTTAGCAAATTAAATCATGGATTCATCAGTTTATACCGAAACTAGTTCATAGGAACCATCTAAGCACACTAAACATCGACAATTCATCAAATTCCAAATTCTCATAAACTAAAGTTTCCATTTATAGTATTGTATGAACGAGGCATTAATTTTATGAAATTCATGCATAATCAACATAAACTAACATCAATATAATAAACAAACAACATAGCATCATCAAACATCAATTTTGAATTATCAAGGACAATTGAACTAGAGTTTATTCTTGAATCAAAAACTATGACAACTAATAAAAATCTAACCTTTAAATGTGTAATGATCAAGATTGACACTTGATAGCATGTTGGAATGATTTAAAACAAGCAAAATCGATGTTTATTGTATGCAAAATCACAAAGGGATGGGGTTGGTGGTGTTACGCCATGACAATGGGATATGGGGGAGAGTCTAGTAACAATTACAAAGTCCATCCTCCTTGATTACATTTTATAAAACTTAATCTTTTTAACACTTCTAAAATAATTTTAACTACAAATCACATGTATCATTTTTAATCAACAATAATTGTATCATCCAATTAGTAAACCCACACCAGAAGTCTTATATTACACGTTGACATGTTATAAAGTGAAATTCACAAATAATACTTAAAAATATATATAAAAAAGTATGAAGATAAGAAAAAGAGAGGTACAAAATCTTGAAAATATCTCTATAAAAAGTGCCTACAAGCATGGTCAATCAAAAAAATACCATGCAAAAAGAGACCTAGTCAATCAGAAAAAAATACGCAATACCTATTTTACCATTGAATGGGCAGTTACATTACAGGTGACTTGGACAAATATCAACCACAAAATTAAGTTAATAGGTTATCGCAATAAATATTTCTCAACATCTGTTTAGCCACACCAGTGTAATGAAAAGAACTCCATCACTACTCCCCTACACTTATTACATATGGATCTCTTTAGCCCCACTAGGAGTATAGTAATAACTTCACATTGCCTTATGATCATAGATGAATTCACAAGATATACTTGGGTCTTCTTTCTTAGAAGTAAGGATGAGACCCCTAAAATCTTCAAGAACTTTATTTTGAAAATTGAGAATCAATGTGAACACAAGGTCAAGATCTAAGATATGAGCAAGGAATTGAATTCAAGAACCAAATCCTTGATATATTTTGTGATTAAAAGGGTATTACAAAATAATATAGTGCTCCTAGAAATCCTCAACAGAATGGTGTTACTGAAAGTAGAAATAGGACACATATTAAGAATGTAAGGACCATGCTCTATAACTCTAAACTGCCCCTCACCTTCTGGGCAGAGGCAGTCAACCATGCCTGTTATGTGTAGTAAGAGTTTTAGTAGTCAAAAGTCATGGTAAGACTCCTTATTAAATGTGGCACAAAAGGAGACCTTTCATTGGTTTCCTCACATCATTTGGATGTCCATGCACCATCTTGAATAGCGAAGATCATATAGCCAAATTTACTGAGAAAGTAGATGATGGACACCTCATTGGATACTATTCCCAAGCTAAGTCTTATAGAGTATACAATATCAGAACCAGAGTAGTTGAGGAGTCAGCCAATATGACCTTCAATGAGCACACTCCCAGTGTGAATGGTTCTGGTACTGATTGGCTATTTGATCTTGATTTCTTTACCAACTATTTTAACAAATCTTGTGATGATGTTTCAGGATCTAAAACTAACACATCAGAAGTAGATCCTGATCCAAGATTTGAGCACAGAAGACTAAATGATAGAATTACTTCAGCTGCAGTGGTAACAAACCCTGCAAGTGGAAATCATGTCAGCGCAACCATAACAAACTCTTCAGCTGATACATCTGAGGTGCCTACAAATTCCAGCATTGAGGCACAAAACTCAAATGAAGGGGTTTCCAATATAGGAGGAGATAGAGATGGTGAAAATGATCAAGAATTTCATGATGCTAACAATCTCTCCACCGAAGACAACATCAATGATGTCACACACTTATTAGATCATGTTATATTTGATAAGTGTGTTGATGTGGTGGATGATACTCACTCACCAGATGTAAATTTCACTAATTTAGATCTGTCAAATCAACTTGATATGATTTCTCAATTGAGAATTCATAAGTCCCATGCCAACACAAACATCATTGGATATGTTAAGACTAGGGTGAGAACAAGAGGATAAACGCATGATAAAAATATTTGTCTACACTCTTGTTTCTTGTCCCAGATTGAAGCGAAGAAAGTTAATGAGGCTTTAAAAGATAGAAGCAAGGTTGAAGCAATACAAGAGGAGCTGCTTCAATTCAAAAGACAAAAGGTTTGGAACCTATGTCCGCTTCCTTATGGGAAGACACCACCAGGTACCAAGTGTGTTTATAGGACCAAAAAGGATGATAGAGGACTTGTCATCAAGAATAAAGCTAGACTAGTTGTTCAAGGGTACACTCATGAAAAATTGATTGACTATATTTTGGCTCCAATAGAAATACTTCAATTTGTTAGAATATTCCTTTCTTTTGCTACACCAAAGAATTCAAGGTCTACTGAGTAGATGTTAAGTGCGAATTTTTATATGGAATGTAAATGAGGAAGTGTATGTCAAGTAACCACCTGGCTTTAGAGACCCAGATCATTATGATTATGTCTGAAAGCTTGACAAAGCTCTTTATGGGTTACATCACCCTCGAAAGAATTAGTATGAGACACTATCACAGTACCTTGTCCAACATGGCTACAAGATATGTACTATTGACAGCACACTCTTTATTAAAGTAACAGGAAATGACTTGATACTGGTTCAAGTTTATGTAGATAACATCATCTTTGAGTGAACAATTCCAAAGCTCTTCAAAGAGTCAAAGTATGTGCAAGACATACTAACCATGGGGGAACTCAATTTCTTTTTAGGAATTCAAGTGAAGCAGGTTGACGATGATATCTTCATAAATCAGTCAAAGTATGTGTAAGACATACTGACCAGATTTTATCTGACTAGGTGCAAGGTTGCTAAGACTCCCATACCAAAAATCACTCCTTAGGACCTGATCTTAAGGGGTAGTGTGTTGATGAACATTTTTATAGGGCTATGATTGGGTCTCTTATGTACCTCACAGCCAGCAGGCTTGTTAATAGGTTATCGCAATAAACAAGGATTAACATATATAGGGTAAGGTTATCTTGAGAACCACTATTTTTTTGTGAGAATTCTATAAACCAATATGATCTGGATATTTAACATTACATGCAAGTCATATGTCATTTTCATATTTTCTTAAAAATGTTCGTACCTTTTTTCATGATATTTTTTTCAAAAACATATTACCATTAACTTTAGTATTTTTTTTATCTTTTCAACGCCTACCATATTGATATACGTTTAAAAAAATCATCCACCCATTATTTACACATGTGTAAATCGAGTTATACACATGTGTAAATCTGGTTTTACACATGTGTAAATTTGGTGTTACACAAATGTAAAATGAATTTCGTATAAAAAAACGAGTTTTTTATTTTTTATATATATTTTTTATTTTCTTATGATAGAGGGAAACGAGAGAAAAACTTTTGTATATTTATTTTTTTATGTTATTTTTTGTTATATAGTTTTGTATTATGTTTTTTTATTTATCATTTTGCAATTGAAAACTTATAGCTCATATTGGTTCGTAGAGTTCTAAAAAAAGAGTTCTCATTTGATCCCTTACACATTATATATATATATATATATATATATATATATATATATATATATATATCATAGAGATAATGTACACACTTCGTATATACGTACTTTCTGAGCATAAATATGAAAACATTTTTTGTATTACCACATTTTTGTAGTACTTATATTATGTGTAACAATCTTATGTTATAAGTTCTAGATATAGGTTGAATTGGATAAGGAACCAATTGCCACCAAAAGTAATTGCCTTAGTAGTTAAGGTAACTGTCCTCTTATGTATGTATAAATAGAAGTCATATGTCGATAAAACATGTCGTTTGAATGTATGTATATTGCCTATTTTCTCTATAAAGATTTTGATAATATATGTGTGTTCATCAGTGCAGTTGATACCAATTGTAAAACGATAATTACAAAACGGAAAAAATTAAGGTTATTGGCTAAGTGAAAACAACTATACAAAGAATTCTATATGAACAACTAAATGTTTGATAGGAGATAATCAATACTTGAAAGGTATAGGTTGTCTGATTGGATATATCAATTTATTTCCCTTAAAGACTTGTATTACGTGAATGATAGAAGATTTGTTTATTCCATTTTAAATCATTTGTCGTAGGTCCTTTGAAATTCGTTTACATGTTATTAACTTGTTGTTGAGTCTATTGAGGCTGGTGCAACTAAAACAACACTTAGAAGAAATCTGTACAACTAAGAGAAGTCTTCTGAAGACAATTCTGCAACTTCTAAAGCTTATAAGATGATCTTCCGAAGAACTTTTGAAGGATGTACTCAGTCTTATGAGACTTAGAAGATCTCCTTCCGAAGTAAACACTTAGAAGACAAAGTCTTCTCATGACAAAGCCTCGGAAGAAGCTGTGTCTTCCGCAGTATAAATGGTATGGAAGAACTTATTCTTCCGAAGCCATTTTACCTTCGGAAGAATCACAGTACGAACCAGTGGCTAAAACATGGTCCGACTGACACTTGCTGCCTACTCTGCTTCACTGCAAGATGCTTTCCACGTTCATGTGGTTGACCTTACTTTTGTTCACTGTTCACCATTCCTTAGTTGGTACAGTCGCCACCTTTAGTAGGTGACCAAAAGGTAAGTCATGGACCTATCATGACTACCTTATCTTAGACAATACTTTATCTAAAATACCTTACCTCTAGCAATGTAGTATTTGTTTAGTAGTAAGTCCCTGCATGTTATCTACGTATAACAAGCTGTAGATAGTAGTATATATAATCGCTCATTGTAACTTAGTATCCATGCTTCTGCATGAGTCTTGTAATACTTAGTTGAGAGATAATATATACAAGTATCTTCAAAACCATTTCTTGTGTTCTTTACTTATTATATTATTATCAACTAAGTTCTTGATTCTGCATTCATCAAACGAGTTATATTTATCGAGTTTCTGAGAAACATTAAGTGTTGAGAGACTAATATCGATCCTCCAATTGGTATCAGAGCATCCAGGCTCTTGATTATGAGATCTAACCATCCTAAATCACCCTTGTTTCTTCAAACTCACACTCAACTAAAATGCCCTTAACCAGAGGTCTGCTGAACCAAAACTCGGAACCATGACCAAAGCTCCCATTATCACTCCTGATAACTTCAGGCGTTGGTGTCAATGCATTGAAGGCTTCATCAAGTATCAAGACTCCCGTATGTGGAAGTCCGTTACTTATGGACCATACATACCAAAAGTGGCCTCACCAACTGGAAATGGTTCCATGATTGAAAAGGAAGTCGAAAATTACTTCGATGAAGACTACAAGAAGATGGACATTGATTGCAAAGCTATGACTATTTTTCTCACTCCCATACCAAACTCCATTATGGCAGGCTTTGAGCATTGTAAAACAGCCAAGGAACTCTTTGATGCTTTGAAATTGATGTACTCTGATTCCTCAAAATCCAAAGAATCCAAGAAGGATGCTCTGAAGCAACAGTTCAAGAATTTCACCTACATTGATGGTGAAACCTTGAGCCAACAGTGCTTCAGATACATGGATCTGATAGCATCTCTGCAGTCCATGAGTGTGACTCTTGAAAAGAGAGACATGGTAAAGAAATTCATTAGTGCTCTTCCTCGTGAACGGACTTTCTATTGTGTTTCTATCAGGAGATCTAAAAACCTTAGAACACTCACTATGACTAAACTGTATAGAATCCTTGATGGATACCGTATGGAGATGGAGAATCAGATCAAGTGGCAGATGAATGGCAGCTCAACCCCTCCTTTCAGCAATGCTCTACATGTTGCTACAAGTACAAGAACTCAACAGCTCCAGATGTACCTAACCTACAACCAGCAGTCGTCATGCTCATCTAGGCCTTACATCACTTTCCCAGAGACACCTAAGTGTTAGCAAGCTCAACAAGGTCCTTTTAAAGAAAATTATGCTTTTATCTCAGGAAAGGAACACTATGGTCATTTCTAGTTTGTTGTGATCATCTGGAGTGTTTCAGCCCAGATGATGTTGAATACATGGACATTGTCCAGCAGATGGCTCTCCTTACCTACAGAGCAAAGAAGTTCTACAAGAGAATTGGAAGGCAATTCCCTCTGAACCCAGCAAATAGCAAA
Source organism: Flaveria linearis (assembly GCA_024085815.1). NCBI lineage: Eukaryota > Viridiplantae > Streptophyta > Magnoliopsida > Asterales > Asteraceae > Flaveria > Flaveria linearis. Next base: position 18,197,300 of record CM044012.1, read on the forward strand.
TTTGGGTTTGACAAGGCCAAGGCTAAGTGCTATAACTGTAACCAACTTCGTCACTTTGCAAGGGAATGCAAAGCTCCAAGATCCAATCTTGGAGCAGGTAAGCCTCCTAACATCATGCTACCACACAAGCTGCAACCAAGGCAACAGAGCAAACCGCAGTTGTTGCTAAGAAGTTGACTAGAGCTTTATGGTGCAAGATGTCACTCCTGCTCAAGCTCTCATGGCCGGCATAGATGATACCAACCTATACGAACATCTCTGTAATCCTAACTGTGTAGCTAAGGTTAAGTTGTTCCAGGACTACAACTTGAAACTTAAGTCTGATATTGAGTCATCAAAGATACTAAAAGTTGATTTTAAAAGAGCAGAATCTGACTACAAACTAAAAATTAAAGAGTTAGAAAACACTGCATCTACTTTAAAACATGAGCATTCCAACTACAGGGCTCAAATAAAGACTTAGTTTCAAAGTTGACTGAGGCTCAAGCCCAGCAAGTAATAGCTGAGGCTGAAGCAAAGAAGTATGCTATCCAGAGCGTAACTTCAACACCATTCTTGCATCAACCTCTCACTCAAAGGAAAGTTATCAAAACAAGAATGGGTTGGGAACCAATGAAACTACTCCACCACACTCCTACATGTCTATTAGACAACTAATATGTGGCATCATCAAAGAAATAAAGCAACACTAGTGGCACAGGGATACACTCAAGAAGAAGGCTTAGACTATGATAAAGTTTTAGCTCATGTAGCCAGATTAGAAGCTATTAGAATTTTCCTTGCGTACTCAGCATCCATGAAATTCACAGTATATCAAATGGATGTGAAGTGTGCCTTTCTCTATGGCAAGATTCCTGAAGAAGTCTATGTGAGTCAACCTCCTGGTTTTGAAGACCCTGATTTCCCTCATAGGGTATACAAGCTTGACAAAGCACTGTATGGTCTTCAAGAAGCACCACAAAAGTGGTATGAGTCTCTATCATCTTTTCTGCTCATAAATGGATATGAAAGAGGAAAGATTGATCAGACTCTCTTCAGAAAGAGAAAGGAAAAGACATTTTGCTAGTCTAGATTTACGTGGATGATATCATCTTTGGCTCAACAAACAAATAACTCTGTAAAGATTGTGAAGATCTCATGCATTCCAAGTTCCAAATGAGTGCTATGGGAGAACTCATATTTTTTTAGGAGTGCAAGTACAACAAACAGCAGATGGAATCTTCATCAACCAATCAAAATATGTGGAAACCATGTTGAAGAAGTTTCATTTTGCAGATTGTCAGTTTATCAGAACTCCTGTTGATACCAAGATGAAGATTGGTCCAAATCCTCAAGGAAAATCAGTGGATCAGACTCACTACAGATCTATGATTGGATCACTCATGTATCTAAAAGCCAGTAGACCTGACATTATGTTAAGTGTATGTGTTTGTGCCAGGTACCTAGCAGATCCCATGGAATCACAAGTGAATGCAGTCAAGAGGATATTCAGATATCTCAAGGGCAAGCCTACACTTGGATTATGGTATCCAAAGGAAGGAGATTTCAATCTCTATGCATACACTGACAGTGATTATGGAGGATGAAACTTCAACAGGAAGTCCACATCTGACGGTTATCAATTTCTTGGTCCCAGACTGGCCTCCTGGCAGTGCAAGAAGTAGACAAATGTGTCTATTTTAACAGCAGAAGCTGAGTACATTGCAGCATCAGCCTATTGCTCTCAAGTTTTCTAGATTCAAACCCAGATGCTTGATTATGGTTTTAACTTCTTGCACACATCAATTCATATTGACAACACAGCAGTAATGTTCATAACTAATAATCTAGTTCAACACTCAAAAACCAAACATATTGAGATTAGATATCTCTTTTTGAGAGATTGTGCAGAAAAAGGGTTAATCTTGATACAAGTTCACACTGATAATCAATTAGCTGATTTAATCACTAAGGCATTTGATCCTAGCATATTTTAATTCTTAGTTGAATCAATAGGCATGATTAACCTTGAGTAAAAACCAAAATAAGCAAAAACATTCAAAAATTTACAGAAATACGAAAAGAAATTATCTTGCTGACGTACATGCTTTATATAATGGGAAATGATATAATTACAGTCGTTATATCATTCACTGTGCTAATTTATAAAACTCAAATGACTGACATGACTTATCTGATATGCGGGTAGGCTCAACTTGGAAAAGAAAACAGATGTAGTGATAGAGCTAAAGCTTATATTCAACTGTGAACCTTTCATCTCAAAATGTGTGTAAGTATTAGCATATCTAATTGTGTGTGTAGCAATCTAAACACACCAGGTAATGATGTCCTATGAATCTCTTTTACTCACATCGGTTTCTCCTTTGTTTTGCTGAGCAAAGACCTGGAAAAACAAGCACATAGTGCTAATGTCATGATCCATCAAGATTCCTAATGAGGAACACATCTAACTTGGATGAATCAATAGAATAAAATACATTCCAAGTAAATGCAACAAAAGAATCCTAAGAGATCACCTTCCAAAGTGAAGGTAAAAGAATCCCAATATGGATTAAAATGATAAAAGGATCAAAACAAAAGAATCCTAATAAGGATCAAGCAAAATAAGATTTCATATTTCAAGTGACCTGGTAAGTAAGTTGTTAATGTTCTACCATACATTGCATGAAGATGGTTGACCTTACCATGTTTTTGAGTTTAAGGTACATGTTGAATACCAAATCAACTCAAAACATGATAAGATCACTAGCATTAAGATATTGACCAAGTATGAGTATAAGAGGACAAACGTACTTTCAATCAATATGTTCATGACCATGTTTGTTTTACTACAATTGCTTGCATTTCTAAAAGGTAAGATTGATATGATCCCAAGAAAGGTATATCACTACTTCTGTACAGATAAGAAAAACAAAAATTACAAAAATATTTTTCTCCTTAAAATTTTAACAAATCTTTAAAGTCTCCATCTCTTATGTATATAAACTTTAGGGGAGTAATTAAAATTTTTGATCAATTTGTATAGTTGTTTCCTTTCTTAAAAATTATAAATATAAAAAACAAGCATAAAAATCAGAAAAACTGACTGTGCAGGTGCTGAAGTTATATCATAGTATCTCAGTTTTTGCAGACATATTGAAGCACAAATGTCCAAGATCAGTCAACAATGGGAAACTTGCATCATAATCTGATGAACAGGTCAATCCAAGCAGGAATTGACAACCCAAGCAATAGTCAAAACTTCATAAACAACAAAACAACATACTCATCTTCATAACAGTCAAAAGCAAGAGACACAGCTTCATAAAGATCATGCATCAAAGCAAAAACAACCACAACTATCCATAGTAGAAACATTAAGATTTGACAAGTTCAAAACTTAATGCAGGTAAGTGCATTGGTTAATACGGGTGAAGGTAACCCAAGCACAAAACAATGCAGGTAATACTTTTGAGTTATGAAAACACAAGTGAAATTAATGCAGGTAAGTTAACTCTACCGCATTTGTCTCGCTACAAATATTTAGTTTTCAAGTATGAAAACTAATGCTGACAACTTTTGTTCATCCGCATTTGTTTTCCCTCAGCCGCATTTCCCAAATAAGGCCGAGATCAACACTCAAACTTGGTTGAATATTTGTATCATCACAAATTAGAAGTGTGCTTACACTCTTCTGTCATCATGGTTGAAGTTCAAGAAATGCAGACAACTTTGTTGTTCATCCGCATTTGTTGAAGTAAATACAGAACAACACATGTTCTTCCGCATTTGTTACAGTGTAGAAATACAGACAAAGTTAAACATCTGCATTTGCTACAATGCAAAAACATATGCTAACTTAAACCATCCGCATTTGCTACAACGTTAAAATGCCTGAACATAAAACATCCATATTTGCTACGGTAACAAAATACGAACATCCGCATTTGCTATAGTAAACAAATGCCGAGTGTTTTACTCTTCCGCATTTGCTACAATAGTCGACCGCATTTGTTTTTAAAATTTATAACTTTTGAAAAGGTCATTAAAAGGGGTATTTAAACAGATTTTTACTGAGCATTTAATACTTTTCAAATTCTGAGTGACTTTAAAGTGGACGAGCAAAATCTCCGTACTGTTCTTCATCCATCATCATAATTATCAACACCATTCGAATTTCTGTGATTCACAAACATCGTTTTGCTTCAATTGAGCTTCTAAATCAACGTATTATCGAAATAAGGTGATTACAAGCAAAATCCATGAGAGTCCCATCGAACTCAGTTGAACACAGAACCCTAGAAACATGAAACAATCTCTAAAATCAACCACTAACCAAGGATTAACCGAAATTTTCAAACTCAATGACAAGAATGATCATGGAAATCAACACCAGCAAGTGATTTTTGAAACCCTAAATTTGACATATGAACAGGGGATCATCAAACTAAAAATGTCGACTTTAAAACACATGGCTGAGTGTGAATAAAGATTTTAAATAGAAAATAAACATCAAAATCAAAGATAATTCAAAATAAAATCAAGCACGCATACAAAATCAAGTTAGGTCAAATTGTATATGCAACAGTACCTTTCATTGTTTAATTTTGACCAAATAAAGTCAAACTTGAAATAATCAGCTTGATTTCATCAATGTAATTAATAATTTGATGTCAAAAACTGACACATGTGCACCTTGTGCAGAAGCCTATGGCAAATCTCACTTGGAGCAAGGTCCAAAATGTGAGTGGATTTCTTGACCCTGAAGTCCCTGAAGCAGATGGACTTAGAGATATGATTAGATTCATCTCTACCACAAGGGTTGCTCATGCTATCTTAGTGAGACCGATCATTTATGAACATTTCATAAGATCATTCTAGAGCACAGCTGAAGTAGCAGAGATTGATGGTGTGAAGACACTATCTAGAAGGATATCTGCTGATCACACCCTTAACATCACTGAACAAACTGTGAGATAGTGTCTACAGTTTGGTGATGATGTCAGCACTCCTCAGGAACTAGAAGATGAGGAAATCATGACCTTCTTTGCCAACATTGGTTATGAAGGAGGGTATGAAGGAAAGCAAATCGTTAAGGGTTTGGTAGATCTATAATGGAGATTCCTAATTCATATATTCCAGCACTGTCTGTCCAAAAGAAAGATAGGGTGGAATGATATTCTAGTGACTACCTTTTCAGCTATCTGTGCTATATGCACCAACAGACCATTCAATATGTATGCTTATGTATTTAATGGTCTGGTGTCAAATGTACAAGAAGGAAGAAGAAACATGTTCCTGATGTACCCAGATTCCTCCAATGCCTCATTAATGAAGCATCTTCACAACGATCACATGTAGGACCTGTAATGAACATTCCTCATTACAATGCCAAGTCCTACATGTACATAAAGAAGAGGGATCCTATGAACTTCTACAGTGGAACCTTCTTTCCACTACATCCTTGGATGCTAGAGAAAATCCACCAACAAGAAGAACAAGAGGATATTGCTCCTGATGAACAAGCTCTAGAAGAAGAAGAAGCAGCTCATGATCAACAACCTTTTGATGAGCATGCTGAAGAAGAAGTAGAGGAACAAAGGCCTGAGTCACCACATGTTGATGTAGGTGGTGATCTTCACTCAGGACCTTTTGTTCAAGAAGAAGAAATGGCATCACCTCATGTTATCTCACCTATTCAGTCTCCCTACATGTCTCCACCTCTTTTTTCTCCACCTCATATTTCACCCATAGCTGCTGAGGCTGTTGAGTCTGGTGAATCCACCAGCTCATCAGAGGACTCCGAATCATCTCCGGATGAGGAGGGTCACGCTATGAGGATGCCTGTAAGACAAGTCCAATCAGAAGCATGGCCTTCTGAAAGCTTTGCTGAATCAGAAATTAATCTACCTGATGAGAAAGATGAAATGATTACAGAGCTGATATTGAAGGTGCAAAGGATGGAAAAGTGTTGAATAGAAGATCATGAATAATTCAAGAGAAAATTCGAGAACTAAATGAGAAAGAAGAATAAATAAAAGACATGAAAGTGAGACATGAGGCTGAATTATCAAAGAAAGAAAAAGAACTAGGTGATCTCAAGGCTGCTCTCCATCAAGCTAAAGAAGAAATTAGTGGTCATGTTGACACTGTGACGATTCAAACCATTGCTATGGAAGAGCAAGAAAGCCTAATTGAGAGCCAATCTGAGCTAATCACTGATCTTAGCAACCAGAATGAGATCTTACTAAAAAAGGTCTCAGAACTAGAAATGCTAATCAAGGTCAAGGAGGAATTGGCTGAAGAACAAGAAACAAAGGTGATAAAGAAGAACAAAGAGAAGGTGAACAAGAAAAGGAACAAGAAATAGAAACAGAGACCGAGCCAAGTCTAGCTATGGTTGTCTATTCAAGGGACCCATCTAAAGAAACCACAGAGCAAGATTTTGAGCTTGGAGATCTCATAAAAGAGTTAGATAGCTACTCTGCTGGAGACTTTGTCATTGATGATGAGTTTTGGGATTTTTTTAAAGACCCAAGACCTCCAGTAGAACACTTAGTGGTGATTCCTCAAACTCCAATGCCATTGGAGAGAGAGTTGAGCTTGCAGATTGTTCCTGTAATCACCCTATCTGTTGAGCAACAAAACCTTATCAGAAAATAAGTGAAGAGCTCAAAGAAAGAGAAGAAGCTGCTAAAAAGCAAGCTGCAGAACAAAGTCAAACAACTGCTGAATCATCTGTGCCATCCCATCCAGACCATTAGTACACACCTACTCAAGAAAAAGGAAGTACTTGGCTAAGAAGGCTAAAGGTAAAAGGCCAGTAGAGGAAGAAGAGCTGGTAAAGAAGAAACAGAAAGATGATTTGAGAAGTTTAGCATCTATAGCTAAATTTCTTGATGGGCATGAAAAGGCCGAGGCACAGTTGAAAAAAATGATTGATGTCATCGACTTGGAAGAAGGATATACTAAAGGAGGATATTAGGTCAATGAACCTGTGATGAAAGATAGCCCTGTGATGGCAGAAACTTCAGTTGAAAAGATTGTTGAAAAGGCTCAAACTGATGACCTGATAATCAATGCAATGTTTCTTATCAATCATGGTTATGATGCTGACGAAGTGTTCGGGATGACATATGAATCAATGGTTGAAGAAGTGAGAAAGATGAATCAGCTTCTTGATCCAACATATGTGACTAAGTATGAAAGCGAATTAGTCATCTGAAGGATTAACTTTCTGAGCAAGGATATACCAAGAGAAAACTGGGTAACATGAAGACTAATTCTCTCAGAGCTACAATTCTCCAGATGATTAATGAATAGAAAGACAGATTGAAGAAACTGGAAGAGGAGGTTATAGGAAGGAGACCCAGAACAAGACTCACAGCTCAAGATATGCGGCTCACTAATCAAGACCATGATGTCTTCGCACCCATTCTTAACAGAAATCCTGAATAGTTTACTAAACCCTCACAGTTGAAGCTTCAAGAAGGGTTAACCACTTTAGAGATGATTCAGGGTGTATCGGCTCCAGAGGGAAAAACTGATGTCAAAATCATTGCCTGGAAGTACGATAGTGACTGGAATATGTTTATGATTAAGATGATCTCAGGGTTGGTGCAATTCTTCATAGAGTACTCTGCTCTGGTGAACTCCCTATAGATTCATGACTTGAAAGAGCTTGCTGAGCTTGAATTAATCAATCATAAAGCAATGTACAGGGGTTATGAGTTCGAAGAAATTCTAAGAATGTTCAAAAGGACTAAGAACTTCAACTCATTAAAGGCAGTTTGTTTGAGGAAAGATAAATCTTTCCGAAATCCCCTGGAGAAGAAAAAGAGAGCCAAAAGGACTGAAGAGTTGGTGTTTCCTAAGCTGAATGTAAAACCAACTGAATCACTGAAAAGGAAGATGGTAGCTGGCACCCAAATTTCCATCCCAATATCTAATGTGTATTATGATGAAAAGACATATGAGTTGGTGATTGAGGGAAAGTGGGGAGGTAAAGAAGGTGCTAAAATCCGATTGTTCAGTGGATATGAAGTAAGACTGCTTGATGAGTCTTACATCCACTACATCTACTCAAGATACTTTAGGGAAATATCTAACAAGTTAGGAGAAGCAGATATGTATTTCTTCCTGAAGTGTATCAAGATCTTGAAGATGGCTTATGACTGAATAAGGCATAAGAGAGAATAAAGGAAGAAAAAGAAGACACCTCTCAATCTGGGCAGTATAGTGAAACTTGAAGTTGATGCTAATGGGACACTTCTGATTCACAGAGATGGGTTGTCCACTGTTGGTGTGTGGGAACCCATATCACTGAAGAAGATGCCCATTGAAGTAATTCACACCATGATCCAAATGAGCATTCACGTACTAAGTAGAGGCAGGATGAACGAGGCATGAGACTTCTCCAATATGATCAAGTCCATCCTAAACCCATCTCTTCCAGACCTAAACACAGCTCCAGAATCACCAGTCCAAGCAACAGCTGAAGATCCAGCAGAATCTTCACAACCTCATCCACTATCAAAACCTTGAAGTACATAGGCTGTATAATCCTTAGGGGGGAGTATTATTGGACCCTGAAAGGATCATACATGCCAATTCAAGTGATGGGTGATGGTTGTTCTGCTGACATTGTCCCACAAGTCCAAGAAGGCATGCTGGAGAAAGACCAAGTTTTAGGTATCCGCATTTGTCTATGCGGATGACCAAGGAACAATGCTGACAAGTGTTTGTTCTTCCGCATAAACAAATACGGATAGCCAATGTACAAATGCTGCATGTATTTTATCATCTGCATTGGTTAATGCGGATGCATTAGAACAAATGATGTCAAGTATTTGTTCATCCGTATTAGTCAATGTGGATGCATTAGAAGAAATACTGATAAGTGTTTGTTCATCCGCATTAGTTAATGCTGATGACCAAACACTTACTGCTGATGAAGAATAAACAAATGCTGATGAAGCCAAGGCATCCGCATTAGTTAATGCAGATGTTTAACAACTAATACGGATGAAGAAATTTTTGTACTTAGACTAGCATTCTGTCAGGGTAATTTAGTCTTTTTGTACAGGCTTTATGTCAGTCAATAAATAGAATAGAATACACATTTTATATAAGTTTTTCCCAAGTTTGTCACATGTATTGTCATTGACAAAACCTTTTACCCAAGTTTCAATGTTTTAAGGTTATCTTTTTATTGTTCAAGGAACCCTAAAACATCCTTGTTTGTTCTACAATCAATACACAAGCATTTATGAGTATTTTTACTGCATTTAATGTACTCTGATTTGGTATTTCCGCTACTTAATCACTTACTCAATCTACATATTTGATCCATGTTGACTCATACTCAGTATAGAATATCATTCTCGGACCACATCTAGTCAACTGATGAGCAAGAGGTTCCAACTGTTGACCCACCTCTTTTTGAGAAGAATAGTGATGTAACAATGGTTACCACCACCACCACAGAGAAGGACAAGGTAGAAAATCTTATCCACTTAGCTGAAGACAAATCTCTGACCACCAAACAAGGAAAGAACAAGATTCAAGCAACCAAAAGAACTGCTATGAAGGTGGGTTAGTCCAAAATGAAAATTGACCCAAGGCAAAAGGGTGTTTTCATTTCAGCTAGATTCCAAGTGGCTGGAAGCTCAGATTCAGGATAGGAGTGTAGTACAAGTACTCTTATCCAACTGAAGGATCTGAAGCAGAAAGGGAAAGCTGTTGAGGAGAACAAGAAAAGTAATAAACAACAACCTGCATATCCCACCAAAGCCAACACTAAGTGCATAATATGTGGCTTGCATAATCACATGGCTAAATATTGTTTCTATAATCCTGCAAGCACACATTATGCAAACATGGTTAAGAAAGGAGCAGACAAGGAAGGCCTCAAATTTGGACCACACAACAAGGTTCAAATGTTGAAGAAAGGGAAGCAAGCTTCCGAACCCCAATTACTCTCAGAAGAAACATCTACTTCCAAAAGGAAAATAGCTTCGGAAGACAAACCAAACAAAGTTCCAAAGAACAAGAAAGCCCCTTTCAAACCATTTGAGAAGAAGACTGCTTCGGAAGAGAAGGATGCGAAAGCTTCTTCCGAAAAGAAAGAAGCTTCGGAAGAATGCTCTCCTGCCCAAGCTTCATCAAGCTCATCTTCATTGATCAACCAAAGGATGGAATGGAAGATCAAAGAAGATGCTACAGCCCAAACCTCCTCTTCCAAACCACTATTAAACCCCCATGCTTACACTTTGGCTCAATAATGTTATCATCATTGGAAGAACCCACTACTAACAAGGCTTGGGTTTCTAATAAAAACTAACTGTTTCACCTTTTGTGAAGGGACATCCATATAATAAAAATGGAAACATTTGGATTATGGATACTGGATGCTCCAGGCACATGACAGGGAACAGATCTCTCCTTCAACAATTTCAAAAATTTTGATGGAGGTCTTGTTTAGTTTGGAGGTGAAGCTGGAGGATACATTTCTGGTAGTAATGCGTCCAATAGTAAGTTAACAATTGAAAAAGTACACTTTGTCAAATAGGTTGAACACAATATCTTAAGTGTTTCTCAGTTCTATGATCAAACGAATCAAATGCTTTTCACACAACATGAGTGCATTATCCTCAAACCCGGGATGACAATTCTTAAGGAATTGGTGCTTCTTAGATCTCTCAGGAAAGGGGATATGTACAAGCTGGATATGAATAATGCTTCCCCACTAGGTGAAGTGTCATGCTTTCTTTCCAAAGCTAATAGTGATGAGTCAACTCTTTGGCATAAAAGAATATGTCATGTTAACTTTAAAACAATGAATAAATTGGCTAAGAATAACTTGGTACATTGTATGCCTAAAAATGAGTTTTTCTGTAAAGACAACTGTATTGCTTATCTGAAACGAAAGCAACATAGGGCATCCCACAAATCCATAGAAGTTAACTCCATCACTACCCCATTACACTTATTGCACATGGATCTATATGGTCCTGCAAGTATAATGAGCATTAGAAGGAAATCATATTACCTTGTGATAGTTGATGATTTTACTAGATTTACATGGGTATTTTCTTTAAGAACAAAGGATGAAACGGCTAAAATATTAAAATCTTTTATTCTTAAAAGAGAAAATCAAATTGATTACAAGGTAAAGACAATCAAAAGTGACCAAGGGACTGAGTTTAAGAATCAAGTTCTTGACTCATTCTATAACTCAAAAGGGTTAACCAGACAATATAGTGCTCCTAGAACTCCTCAACAGAATGGTGTTGCTGAGAGGAGAAATAGGACACCTATTGAAGCTGTAAGAACCATGTTGGCTGACTCAAAACTACCTATAACTTTCTGGGCAAAGGCATCAGCACTGCATGCTATGTGCAGAACAGGGTTCTTATTATTAAGCCCTATAGAAAAACACCTTATGTGTTATGGAACAAGAGGCCACCATTCATTGGCTTTCTAAGGTCATTCGGCAACAGATACACCATACTTAACACAAAGGACAGTTTGGCAAAATTTGCTGAAAAGTCAGATAATGCTATCTTTGTCGGATACTCTTCAAGCTCCAAAGCATATAGAGTATACAATATTAAGAACCAAAAATTTGAGGAGTCATCCAATATTGTTAGTAATGAGCACACTTATTGTGTTAAGGGGAATGGCCCTGAATATATCTTTAACTTAAAATTCTTTCCCAATTATTCTAAACAATCTTATGAGAATGTTTCACTGGAACAGGAACTCAAAGTGACTCTGATGATGATCAACTGTTTGAGTTGCCTAGACCTCTTCCATATTCTCCAAGAAGAAATGAAGAACAAGCTCCCACCACTGCAGGTCCAGAAAGTCTAAATATTTTAGGAAACAATGGAGCTTTAACCAGTTTTCAAAATAAGCATCAAACTCATCAGATGACAACTCCATTCCTCAACACCAAGCTAATGAAGATAGCTATCTGGAGGAATAGGCAACTGATGATGCTATCTTATACCAAAACATAATTGATGTTGTCACTCATTCAATCAATCAGTCCTAATTGAATAAAAGAGAGACATCAGCTGGAACCAATGTTGGTAATCCTAATATGAATCATTCAAACTTGGATCAATCTATGCAACTAGATGTGATTCCCAGGATCAGGATTCATAACACTCATCCAGCTAAAAACATCAGTAGGGAAGTATCAGAAGGTGTGAGAACTAGGAGACAAACTCATAATGGGAATGTATGCTTGTACTCATGCTTTCTCTCTCAAATAGAACCTAAAAAGGTGTAAGAATCCCTCAGTGACAACAATTGGGTTGAATCAATGCAAGAGGAATTGCTTCAATTTAAAAGGCAAAAGGTGTGGAATCTATGTCCACTACCACCTGGTCAAGTCCCTATTGGCACAAAGTGGGTGTTCAGGAACAAAAGAGATGATAGAGGTTTGATTATCAAGAATAAAGCAAGACTTGTGGTACAAGGATACACACAAGGGGAAGGAATAGACTACACTGATGTCTTTGCACCTCTTGTAAGACTTGAGGCTGTAAGAAACTTCCTTGCCCTTGCTACTTCCAAGAACTTCACATTTATAAACTTGATGTTAAATGTGCATTCTCGTATAGGAACATTGACAGAGAAGGCTATGTATGTCAACCACCTGGTTTTGAAGACCCACAACACCCTCACTATGTGTGCAAACTAGATAAAGCTCTCTATAGGCTGCATCAGGCACCAAGGTTGTGGTATGAGACATTGTCTCAATTTCTTCTCAAGAATGGCTACACCAGAGGCACCATAGACAAGACCTTATTCATAAGAAAATTAGGGAAGGACATGCTGCTTGTCCAAGTCTATGTCAATGACATCATATTTGGTTCCCCAAATGACCAAATGTGCAAAGACTTTGAAAGTATCATGAGGAAGATATTCAAGATGAGTTCCATGGAAAGATGAATTTCTTCCTAGGGATTCTAGTTAAACAGATGGAAGATGGCTTCTTCATAAATCAATCTAAATATGTCAAGGACATTTTAGAAAGATTTAAGATGAAGGATTGTAAACCAGCCAAGACACTTATACAAGGAAATCACAATCTTTGTCCTGACTCCGAGGGGGAGGATACTGACCAGCATCAGTACAGGGTAATTGGATCTCTAATGTATCTCACTACAAGCAGACCTGATATCATGTTTGCTACATATTTATGTGCAAGATATCAAGCTGCTCCCAAGGTGTCCCACCTAATTGCTATCAAAAGAATACTTAGATATCTTAAAGGAGTTCCCAAACTAGGCCTTTGGTATCCTAAGAAGAAAAACTTCAACCTTTATGGTTACACTGACAGTGATTATGGAGGCTGTAACATCAACAAGAAATCCACATCGGGAGGATGTCAATTTATTTGTGGAAGGATCATCTCCTAGCAATGTAAGAAGCAGTCATGTGTCTCTCTATCAATTGCTGAGGCTGAATACATTGCTGCTGCTAGCTGCTGTGCTTAACTGCTATGGATTCAAAATCAGATGGTAGACTATGGCTTCAAATTCATGGAGACTCCCATTCACAAAGACAACAAGAGTGCCATCTCAATCACTGAAAATCCAGTCAAGCACTCCAAGACAAAGCATATTGACATCAGGTATCATTTTATTAGGGATATTAATGACAAAAACCTGATCAAATTAGTCAAAGTTGACTCAAATGAATAGTATGTTGATTTGTTCACCAAAGCCCTTGATGAACAAAGATTTAAGTATTCAATTATGGCTATTGGGATGATAAACATTGACTAATTATTTTTTATAATATGTTAAGTCTAATCTGTCTATTTACAATCTAAGCCCTGTTACATAAGGTGTCTCTTTAAATTTTTAAATATAATCTCTTCCGAAGAGAAATTTATTCTTGGAAGAAATTCTTAATCTTCTTCCGAAGGAAAATTCCTCTGATCCATAATTATCTTCCGAAGAGATCTAAGCCTCGGAAGAAAAATTGATCATCGATCAACTTCATTCCAAATGATACTTTCCTCTTCTCTCGGAAGCATTTTTCTTACTTCGGAAGCAAAATAGTCTTTATGACAAATTTTGCTTCGGAAGCAAAAATTGCCTTCGGAAGATAATCAGGAGAGAGAAACCTAAAAGTTTTCTTGAAAGCATTTATTGTAGGAAGAATACTTTAAAATTATAACGAAAACATTAGGGCCCACTCTGCAAAAAGTAAGATTTTATGGAAGATTGTTAGAGTATTTTTAATAAGACATCCTTACCGCCTCTGTCAAAATTAGGCCGTATAGTGTCATTTCACCTTGTCGGTTTGATCTTCTACCCCACTTTTAAAAGTCTCCAACTCTCTTTTCTACTTTCTTCACCACTGTAAAAGCCCTAACTTACTGTTTTCACTATCATCTTCAAACTCGAATTCCCTCCTTCCTAAAATTCTCAAACAATGGCTCTAAACCCTTAACATAACCAAGTTGCTATCCTTGATTCATCAGTGGATAGTGATTTTGCTCAAATCATTCAATTCCTTACACAGTCCATGTACCTTCCCGCTCACACAATCAACCCTACCATCTACTCTAACCATATGTCCAAATTTTGGACAAATGGTCAGAATGAAGTCATCAACAATGAAAGGGTAATAAGGTCGAGAGTCTGTGGACAAGAGATAGTGGTGAGTGAAACCACCATTAGGGAACACTTGGAACTTCATGATGCTGGAGCTCCAACTGAATTCCCAAGACCTGATTTAAAAGATACCTACACTAGAATGGGCTATGGAGGTGATGTAAGTAAGTCAACTGTGTACAAATTCAACTTCTCTTATAATTGGAAGTACTTACTACACATCATCCTTCATAGTCTGTCTAACAAATCAGGATGGTGGGATCAAATCCCTTATGAACTAGGCTGTCTAGTTCATGGGTTGGTTAAAAGCGTAAGCTTCAACTACTCTAGGTTTGTTTTAAATAATTTGGGGAAATCTCATCAAGAATACATTCTACATGTATCCTCACTTTATTCAACACTTCATCAACTATGAATTGGACCTAGACAGACTAGGATATGAAGAAATTCTAGTGGTTCCTCAAATAAGGTCGGGTATCTTCCGAATGTTAAAGAAGATATCTACCAACTTCACTGGAAGGTTTACTCCACTGCTTCCAGATATGCTTGAGGCAATGGCTCCTGGTGACATCCCTGCTCATCCAGCAGGTGGTGAACCCACACCAGACATCACCACTTCAATACCAAAGGCTTCTCTCCCTATCAAACACCTTTACCAGAGACGTTCTAAACGAACCCTTGTTCAATCTACTCTGATTGAACAAGCACCTCTCTTCAACCAAAAAAGGATAGAGTGGAACACAGGGCTCCCACTCAGCCAGAGGTCCAACTTTCCTCTCCCATTGACCTCAATATCAATGCTGAGTCTCCTCAGTCTCAACTTGATGAGCCCATAACCCTAACCTCAAGCCCTCAGGATGAGTCAAAATACTCTCCTGAGAAGCCAAAAAGGGACAGCCACATCACTGGTTCAGAGCCATTAGATGTTCACCTAGGTCCCGGGTCATTAGGTATAACCTCCATATCCTGCATTGAACTTTTAACCCAACCTGATGAGGATTTGATGTTCCCGCAAAGCTATGAAGTTGATCTACCACACCACTCTTTAGATAATCAGAGCCAAAGGGAACCTCTGATCTCTGACCCACATCAGCAACCCTTAACTGAGGTGAGTCCAACCGGTGTGTAGGGGACTCATGTAGGCTCAGCTGCCACTACTCAGAGTCTCTCATTGAGCTCTCAGATAATGGTAACATCAATGAGACTGAGTCTACAGCAACTTTGCCCATTGACATCTCTGAAAGAGATATCATTGAGAAAAGAAATCCAGTGTGCCAAGAAACCACTACTAGTGATGAGGATATACATAATAGATATGTTGTCTCATCTCCCCATGATTCTTCACATAAAGATGATGGAAGACTGAAACTCACCATTGAGTACCTACTCTCTAAGGTCTCAAACCTTGAATTCAAGGTTAAGTTCTTAGAAAACAGGACTGCCACTCAGAAACTTGAGATTGAAGATCTCAAGGCCAAACTAGCTGAGACACAGATTGAGAAGTCTGTCAGGCATGTACCAACTCAGGTTTCTTTAAGTTCTTCCTCTAGCTCATCTACTTCTCAAGATGATGCTACCAAAAAGGTGGAGAATATACAGAAACAAGCTCAACCTTAATTTCTTGAGGAACCTTAATCTCTGGCTCTTACAACTTTATCCTCCTTATACCCTCCATTAAAGCAATCTACTACTGTTTTCCCTCAGCCCTCTCCTTTGACTTTTCAAATGGACCCAATGATGCTCATTACCCTTCATAACTTTTTCACACAGTTTCTGATGAGCTCCTCACTTGAACAACCAGCCCTTGATGTTGCCATAACCTACTTTGGAACAGAAGAGTTTCAAAGGCTCAGTGCACCACCTATCACTTAGGTGGATGTTGGTCACCAAAGGTCACTATGGAACATAAGATTCACTTCAAAGGGGAAATAGGGACTGATGGCCAGCAACTGCCTTAGCTGGGACAGATGGTGCAACATCAATCTCTTCCGAAGCAGAAATTCAAGCTGCGGAAGTGATTGCTGGATTATCATCTATGTCTGATGAACTAATTATCACAGAGGCTATCCTTGATCTAGCCTCTGAGGTGAACAGTGAGGACTTTCTGCAACTCCCATCTTTCAACAAGTACCATAAGATCAACCACAATCTTCTCAACCTGTAAGGCCCCGTTCCCGGGCACCTCACAGTTGGTCATCGCACATAAACATACAAATATTTAAAAAACCTTGCAGCAGAAATTAATTAAAAACATTTCATATAATTAAATGACAACTTTGCAAAGTAATACAATGCGTTTAAGAATTACAAAATACTATAATTGCATTACATCACAAAAATACTTTCGTTCTCATTCTTTCGTAACGTACTCATTGTCATTCTTTTACTTTCGTACTTGTTTACATTCTTTCTTTCTTTCTTTCTTTCGTACGTTACGTCATTCTTTTACATTCATGCAGATTGATGAACAATACCCCGAACATTGTGCACGATGCTGATGTTGGACCTGTTGTAATTAAACCATGAACATTGTGCACGAAGCTGATCCGGTCGCCTAGGGCAAGTCATCTCTCCCATTCATTCAAACCAATTGGTCCTACCCCGAACATTATGCACGAAACTGATGCAGGACCTGTGGTAATTAAACCACGAACATTGTGCACGAAGCTGATCCAGTCACCTAGGGCATACCAAAGCGCCTTGTCAATCTCAATGATTGACCCTGTGTGCATCCTTTAGGGTAGCTAACCCGTATCACAGTTGAGCTAACAACAACATGGTCGTGCACCTCCTTTTATTTTGCTTGCAAGCCGTTCTTTCGTTCATTACGTTTTACTTTTCATCATTGTTATCTTTCATTTCATTACGTTATTCTTTACGTTCTTTCGTTCGTTTGTCATACTATGTAAAGTAATCACATTATATATAACGTAGTTTATAATATAATATAAACACATTTAATTATCATTAAATGATAACACGTTATACATACCATACATCATTCGTACATCCCATAACCTTAAAACATCCCATAATCACATTAAAAGTGGGTAATCATTGCCTATAAGTCAAACTGGTCAAACCCTAGACTTTCTGGCGTTTCTACCCTGTTCAGACGTTTTGCCACTATGCAGACATCTGGACTTATACTTGGTCACTTTTCACTTAGATGCATGGGCCTATTTAGGCGCATAGGCACTATTCAGACATTTGGGCCTAACACTTAGTAATCCTGAGCAATATTCTAGATGGTTGGGCACTATTCAGCCGCATGGGCCTGACTTAGACGCATGGGCACTTAGGGGGTTGGGCACTTTTAGGAGGTTGGCCTTTGGGTAGTTGGGAATACTTAGAAAATTAAACCATTGGATGCATGGGTTACTGTTCAGACGTTTGAGCAACTAACTTTTACTAAATTAACATAAATCAGTCCCATGTCATCTTATATCATGATCTAAACTTAGTATCAATATTCTAAGCATCATAACATGTACATACACACACATATATCCCAAATTTGCACCCACCCACATACATATTCACACACATACATACGGGTAGAAACTTATTTTTATAAAAACATACACATGCATTTTCCAGCCTCAAAGTTGTTCAAAACATGATAAAAAGGGGGTTCTAGAACTCACATTAACTACTTTCGGGTTTGAACCCTTCTCTTAAGCTTTCTCAGTCATGTTTAACATCTAAAACCCACACAAATACACCACCCGAAGATACAATAACACTTTTAAGCATATGACCGAGACTAGAACTATTAATAACATCACAAAACCAAGAATTCTTACCAAAAACTTCGAATTCTCCTTCTTCTTCTTCTACAACTTCCGAGAGTTTTCTGCTCTCTCTCTCTTTCTAAAACAAAATGGGAAAAGTGTGCAGGCAAGAGTGGGCGACCATGCCCAATTTTATACCAACTTTTTGATATTTTATCATTTTGACACTTTAACCCTTCAACTTGGGTTTTATAGCTTTTCTTTCTTTTCCTTTACTTTTATTCCTTCCTTCATAACTTTAAAAAATAACCAGGTGTTACAAGTCCACCCCTTATATAGGTTTCATCCTCGAAACCTGTTATTCCTAAAACAGATAAGGGTAATGCTGCCTCATCTCTCCTTCAATCTCCCATGTAGACTCAGATCCCTTCATGCTCTTCCACTGTACTCGCAAAAGAGGAACCACTTTATTCCTTAACCTCTTCTCCTTACGATCAATGATCGCCACTGGTTGCTCCACGTAATTGAGCCGTTCATCCACTTCGATGTCCTCCAGTGGTACAATCATATCCTCATCTGCTAAACACTTCCGCAGATGAGATACATGGACTGTCGGGTGAATTCCACTTAACTCATCGGGTAGTTCTAACATATAGGCCACCTCTCCTACTCGGGCAATGATTCTGAAAGGTCCTATATACCTTGGGCTCAACTTGCCCCGCTTTCTAAACCGAATGATACCCTTCCAAGATGAGACTTTTAACATAACCCTATCACCCACCTGGAACTCAAGCGGTCTACGTCTCTTATCAGCATACGACTTCTGCCTATCTTTAGATGACTTCATAAAGGCTTTGATCTTTTCAAGCTTCTCAGTCATAGCCTCAATTACTTTGATAGTTCCCAGCTCTTTCTGACCAATATCACCCCAACAAACGGGTGTCCTGTATCTCCTACCGTATAGCATCTCGTATGGTGGCATGCCAATGCTGGCATGATAACTGTTGTTATACGAGAATTCTGCTAACGGCAGATGGTCATCCCAACTTCCTCCAAACTCAATCACGCACGCTCGAAGCATGTCCTCGAGTGTCTTGATCGTCCTCTCAGACTGACTGTCCGTCTGAGGATCATAAGCCATGCTGATGTGTAACCTCGTCCCCATTGCATCGTGGAATTTCTTCCAAAACATAGATGTAAACCGAGTGTCACGATCAGACACAATAGACACCGGCACACCATGAAGAGCTACGATCTCTTTGATAAATATATCAGTGAGTCTCTCAGAAGAATACGTCTCTCGGATTGGTAGGAAGTGAGCACTCTTCGTTAAACGATGAACTATCACCCATATAGCATCATACCCTTTCAGGGTACGTGGTAACTTCGTAATAAAGTTCATGGTGATATTCTCCCACTTCCACTCAGGTATATCCAAAGGTTGGATCTTCCCGTACGGCTTCTGATGCTCCGCCTTCACTTGCAACCAAGTAAGGCATTTACCCACATACTCTGCCACGTCACGCTACATACCCGGCCACCAATAATCCTTCTTCTTATCGTGGTACATCTTGGTAGCACCGGCATGAATGGAGTATCGAGTCTTATGAGCTTCGTCCATGATCTTGCCACGTAAATTGTGACAACCCGGAAATTTTTTTTAATATGTGATTTTATAAATTTGTTTTTATATTTCTGTTATTATTTAATAATAATATTAATAATAATAAAATAATGATAACAATAATAATAATAATAATAATAATAATAATATTAATAATAATAAAAATTTATTAAATCTGGATTTAAAAAGTTCAGGGGGTATTTGTGATAAGTTTGAAACTTATTTTAAAGGTTTTCACATAAAATGATAAACCTTGTAAACCTCAGGGACTAGAAGTGTAATTTTTTTAAAAACACCCAACCCGCCGCCCCTCCCCCGTCGATTCCCCTCCGGCCACTATTCCGGCGGCCCTCCGGCGATTCCAAAAGCCACGATACGCGGTTTTGACTCGATTCAACCGTCCCGACAATATCTAGTGCATGATTCGAGACCGTGGCCACTGAAATTTGAATATTCGATTCGGTTAAATGGAACTCCCACTCGACCGAAAGTTGGCCGACCCACTCACCTATTCGAGTACTAAATCTAAATAATAATCGAAAGCAAACTCGCACTAACAATCTTCTGTGTATTTAAAACCTTCCAACGAGTTCAATTTCAGCTAAAACAAACACAGAAACCACATTCGATCATCCTCATTAACACGACCTGCAACATAGTCGAATCACATCTTCCGAGCCCTATTTTATGATATTAGCAGAGGGCTTTGAATATAGTACATCACACGAAGCTAACCTCAAGGTTAATTGGGTTATCATCATCATTTGAACCTCGAATCATAGCTCCTCTGTCGCGGTTTGTTCTTCGCTGGGATTAACTTCAAATTCAAACACAAACGGGCATTGCTCGTGTTTGATCGTGCATTACCCTTATTCTTTGAAGCTCTTGTTCATTTCATTACATCAATCAAGGTGAGTTTACAACCCCACTTTTACTTTATACTCTTTTTGGGGGAGAGAAACATGCTGTTTTCATAAACGTTACATTACATTGGGTTTTTGTAATACTGCATATACTTGATACTATGGTGTTATACTTTGCCCTTCGGACGTTAATATGAAAATAGCGAGGTGATTGTTAGTAGATCTACTGGGAGTGACATACCCACCCGGGCTACTCGCACTAGCACAACGTTCGCAAACGGGTGAACAGTTAGCCTGTTAAAGGTTGTGGTGTGTGATCCACAATCGGGCCTACTTTATTATTTGATTACATGTCAGCTCGGTCGTGACTTCATACACATAGTGATCATTATGGACTAGCTACCATTATATGCTTTAATTACATAATCCGGGATTTTCATACTTGACGGATTACATAATCCGGGATTTTCATACTTGACGGATTACATAATCTGGGAATTACATACTTGACGGATTACATAATCCGGGATTTTCATACTTGACGGATTACATAATCCGGGAATTACATACTTGACGGATTACATAATCCGGGAATTACATACTTGACGGATTACATAATCCGGGATTTTCATACTTGACGGATTATATAATCCGGGAATTACATACTTGACGGATTACATAATCCGGGATTTTCATACTTGACGGATTACATAATCCGGGAATTACATACTTGACGGATTACCTAATCCGGGATTTTCATACTTGACGGATTTCATAATCCGGGAATTACATACTTGACGGATTACATAATCCGGGAATTTCATACTTGACGGATTACATAATCCGGGAATTACATATTTATCGGATTACACAATCCGAGGATTTCATTACTGATAATTACTGTTTTCTGATAAACCTGTGAACTCACCAGTCTTGTACTGAGATTTTTGCATGTTTTCTCTCAAGACATTGATGTGGCACGTCTAGGAGCACAGCATCCACTGCATGTCATTCCGCGTTCATCTCAAACTGTGTTTAAGATTTAATTTGCATTTACTTTACATAAATTGGATTGGACGCGTGTTTGCGTGTTCCAAAACTATTGTTAAATGTTTTCCTGTTTTCGCTTCCGCACAACTTAAATATATTTGGTTTGTTTCATTAAAATTAAACAACTTATATGATTTGTAATTATCGAGTCGTTTGGTGTAACTGATGCTTATCTGAGATCCTGGTTGTGTCACACGCCTGACGATAAAACCCCGTTAGCGGATTTTGAGGGTGTGACAGATTGGTATCAGAGCATTAGTTATAGTGAACTAAAATGGACTTTGCATCTCATTTGCATTGCATTTTAGACTATAGCTGGATTTGCATTAGTTACACACACATAGATTACTAAGCTTATTAACTTTAGATGCCTAAGAACTTTTGCTTTAACATATTTCTGTGACACATAGATACCTGAGGAAAAGAAACTGATAACTCGTCCCTTCAATTTCTCTCTAAAGTTTTATTCCGTGAACCAAAGAAATTTGTGTGACACATAGACACCTGTATTCAAGATTCCTGGCAAAAAGGCCCTCGGGCTAAGGCAAGCATATCGCATATATCTCATTGCGAGACCTGGTATGCTTACCTGGGGATTTCTGGGATGAGTGATAAACTATGGTCAATACACAGGTCTCTAAGGCAAATGGGTCAAATTACCTTGGCGTGTCAATGATTCCAAAACTTTACTGATCCTTTCGTATACTTTGATTAATCAACCCCGATATAATACATACATACTTGGTACTTCTATCATTGATGACCACTGTACTTGAAAAGATATGTTAACCTAATAGGAGGAGCCAGGGAGATCATGCAAAACAAATTACCATTACGGGTGCACACGTAATTGTAATTTGTCGTGCATGCTAAGTCCGGTGAGTCTGGTCGGGTGGTAACATTGTAGTCAGTATAAGTCATCATTCCTACACCTTGAGCAAGAAAGTCTCGGTCTTCATAGAACATAGCCACTGATGTGGAAACTATCTATCAGTTCTACTTGTAGGAATGCTCACCTTACCTTGAATTTGGAGGAAAATTCAAACCATGACATTTGTGTTAATCCCACGGGTTCGGACTGATTCTCTAGCTTGTCTGTTTCTTTAAATCCTTGAATTTCTCTTCCTTTTCATTTCAAGACAAAAGGTCTATTTTCATACAACTGATAGCTTTTGATATTTGGTAATTTAAAGAATGTCTGGAAGAGGACGTGGACGTGGGAGAAGTAACGATCATGAGTATTACAAGTTTTCTATTCTATACCCTAGGGTGCTAGGATCATAATTCTAGTAAGACCTTGTTAAGGGTAACAAAACATTACTAACACTTGCTATTACTTAAGTCCTGTCCTACTTAGAGCCTTCATAATATTTCCAATCATGACATTAATTTTAACTTCTAAGAGACATTCTTACACTTAGCATTTCAGTAACTAAGGAACTGATTGAATACTTTAAGTGCATTATTGGTTATGGTACATAGCCAGTCCTACAAACTATCTATGGTATACTTATTTAAGAACGTTGTGGGTATTATATCACATATTAGTACTTTGAGAAGACCCTCGATAATCACACCCTATCATTATTTGATTGACTTATATTTTGGAAAGGGCTTTATAAGAACTCTCTTAAGGACTTATGTTGTTAACCCAACTTTTATTCCATACGTCTGTCGATGTCGCATTTGCTATATGCGCCCTTATTAACAACTTGTTGGATTTAGTCTAGAAAGACAAAAACACCGGCTAACACGACATCAGTAGACAAGAGACGTGACATACTCTAATAATACTACTTCATCGGATTTTAGATTATTGTACATAGATTCCTTCGATCGCTCCTTGACCAAGTAAATTCCTTCTCAATCGTTTCCTTTGTACAACACCGGTTAATTAACTCTTCGTTAATAACCATATCTTTGATACTCAAATTATGGATAACACTCTGTACTTGACAAGATTATCGGGAATTGAACAATTTGACTGTTAAGAACCGATACCCCCTTCCCAGGATCGACGATCTTTTCGATCAGTTGCAGGGATCAATGCACTCCTCAAAGATCGATCTTCGTTCGGGCTATCATCAATTGAGGGTTCGTAAAGATGACATACCGAAAATATTGTTTAGAACTCGATATGAACACTATGAGTTTTTTTGGTCATGCCATTCGGGTTGACCAACGCACCAGCTGTCTTCATGGATTTGATGAATCAGGTATGCCACTTGTTCACTACGGGGCAAGGCACTAACCTGGTGGAACACCCAGGTTCAAGCTAAGTTAAGATAAGTCCAAACAGGATAAGTCCAATTGATGCAAATAACTTAAGATAAGTTCAAAGCCTTGGTGATTGAGTACTATTACCTAAGGAATAAAATGCAAAAGTTAGAATGGTAATTCTAAAATCGTGCAATAGTAGGGTTAATAAAATGCAAAAGTTAGAATGGTAATTCTAAAATCATGCAATAGTAGTGTTAGGTCGTGCTCTTTATACTAACGAACTCCCTGAATTGACAAAGCTGATGTCATACCTTATGACATTAGACCAAATAGAATTGGGAAAGACACTGGGAAAATCTAGGGAGTAGTAGAAAGAAGGATTGGAGTTCCGACCATTACCATAAGTGTGCCCTAGGTCGATTAGGACCCCAAGACAAGTTAGAAACAATCAGAATTAGGAAATGGCTATAGCTAGGAAGTAAGAACAGTTAAATTATGGTAATAAAGTCATATAAATCAAGGTAATACATCACGCGGACATACATTCGACAAGACCAAATATTGTTACATGCACGTACCTTATCATCAATAGCTACACATCTATTTGATACCAGGGTTGATAATAGCTTTGATTCTTCTGGAATTATTCTTTAACTTAGCATTAACCCTAGTTGCTTAGAAACCATTTTACTCAGTAGAAATAACCACTGGTAGTAATTAGTACAAGAAGATCATGTATTTGACATAGACTTAATACTGTATGAATTGGTTATCGAAGAATGAAACCAAGATAATCCGTCAGGAGAAGGTGATTCGACATATCAAACCAAAGCATGATCTCTGAACCTGAAAGGATACCCAATCGTTTTAGGTTGATATTTATTCTAAGCTTGGAGCACTTAATTTCTTAAATTGATTTATCTCCCTTTATCCTCATGTTTTGACCTAGCTATACGGAATCATTTATTCCTTATCTATCGACTTTCATTTTGAGTTATCATCAAAACGTGACTGTGCGATGATAGCCTTCCTAAACAATCTCCTGCTAAAGATATTATCAACTTATGACTTTCTAGTCATACAAATGTTCTCAGCTGTGCTTATGGTTTGTTAAACTGCGTAAGTAAACTTACTTAAATATTGCTACCTTGCAAAGCATGTTTCATATTGTTCGAGTCACTTCTTGAATCGCTTTTGAATCCTTAAGCTTGAAAATCATTAAAATTCTATTTTGGATTTGAGCAACAAGACTCGTCATTATCCTCATTGCGATGTGGATATAAAGGTTCATAAACCTTCGTAACTTGTAGACATGGGTTTGGTCTAAAGGAAAAGACGTAACTTGGTGTGTGCCCAAGTGTCTTATCTTCACAAGTGACAAGATCTAATATTCATGATCCTATGGATCTCCTGCTTAACTTTCCTGGCAACTAAAATGCTTCTTATCTTAGTGGTCATGATGACAATTGGTGCATTATAGACCACTGTCGTGAACTCATTCAAGATCTTCGCATAGCGTATTTTTTTAGACCAACGGTTGGTCAAAGGAGAAATACATATTCATAAGATATGCGTTAAGATCGTTTCATATGGTGACGTTTGGGATTCTTAAATTCCGACGGGTAATCTTTCTTATCATTGTTGGCTTATCACCTTACCACGAGATTATATTCTGGAAATTATGTATCAATGAGTTAAACAACTAAAGCATAGCAAATTCTGGTTTTCAGAGTTCGATGGAACTCCCGACGTGGTCCTGAGTTCACTTGGGAACGAGAGAACGAAATGATGCGCAAGCATCCTAACCTGTTCAAAGATGTTACCAGAACATCTTAATTTTCGGGACGAAACTTCCTCTAACAGGGGGATGATGTGACAACCCGGAAATTTTTTTTAATATGTGATTTTATAAATTTGTTTTTATATTTCTATTATTATTAATAATAATATTAATAATAATAAAAATAATGATAACAATAATAATAATAATAATAATAATATTAATAATAATAAAAATTTATTAAATCTGGATTTAAAAAGTTCAGGGGGTATTTGTGATAAGTTTGAAACTTATTTTAAAGGTTTTCACATAAAATGATAAACCTTGTAAACCTCAGGGACTAGAAGTGTAATTTTTTTTAAAAACACCCAACCCGCCGCCCCTCCCCCGTCGATTCCCCTCCGGCCACTATTCCGGCGGCCCTCCGGCGATTCCAAAAGCCACCGATACGCGGTTTTGACTCGATTCAACCGTCCCGACAATATCTAGTGCATGATTCGAGACCGTGGCCACTGAAATTTGAATATTCGATTCGGTTAAATGGAACTCCCACTCGACCGAAAGTTCGGCCGACCCACTCACCTATTCGAGCACTAAATCTAAATAATAATCGAAAGCAAACTCGCACTAACAATCTTCTGTGTATTTAAAACCTTCCAACGAGTTCAATTTCCGCTAAAACAAACACAGAAACCTCATTCGATCATCCTCATTAAACACGACCTCCAACATAGTCGAATCACATCTTCCGAGCCCTATTTTATGAAATTAGCAGAGGGCTTTGAATATAGTACATCACACGAAGCTAACCTCAAGGTTAATTGGGTTATCATCATCATTTGAACCTCGAATCATAGTTCCTCTGTCGCGGTTTGTTCTTCGCTGGGATTAACTTCAAATTCGAACACAAACGGGTATTGGTCGTGTTTGATCGTGCATTACCCTTATTCTTTGAAGCTCTTGTTCATTTCATTACATCAATTCAAGGTGAGTTTACAGCCCCACTTTTACTTTATACTCTTTTTGGGGGAGTGAAACATGCTGTTTTCATAAACGTTACATTACATTGGGTTTTTGTAATACTGCATATACTTGATACTATGGTGTTATACTTTGCCCTTCGGACCATTAATATGCAAATAGCAAGGTGATTGTTAGTAGATCTACTGGGAGTGACATACCCCACCCGGGCTAGTCGCACTAGCACAACGTTCGCAAACGGGTGAACAGTTAGCCTGTTAAAGGTTGTGGTGTGTGATCCACAATCGGGCCTACATTATTATTTGATTACATGTCAGCTCGGTCGCGACTTCATACACATAGTGATCATTATGGACTAGCTACCCATTATATGCTTTAATTACATAATCCGGGATTTTCATACTTGACGGATTACATAATCTGGGATTTTCATACTTGACGGATTACATAATCCGGGAATTACATACTTGACGGATTACATAATCCGGGATTTTCATACTTGACGGATTACATAATCCGGGAATTACATACTTGACGGATTACATAATCCGGGAATTACATACTTGACAGATTACATAATCCGGGATTTTCATACTTGACGGATTATATAATCCGGGAATTACATACTTGACGGATTACATAATCCGGGATTTTCATACTTGACGGATTACATAATCCGGGAATTACATACTTGACGGATTACATAATCCGGGATTTTCATACTTGACGGATTTCATAATCCGGGAATTACATACTTGACGGATTACATAATCCGGGAATTTCATACTTGACGGATTACATAATCGGGAATTACATATTTATCGGATTACACAATCCGGGGATTTCATTACTGATAATTACTGTTTTCTGATAAACCTATGAACTCACCAGTCTTGCACTGAGATTTTTGCATGTTTTCTCTCAGGACATTGATGTGGCACGTCTAGGAGCACAGCATCCACTGCATGTCATTCCGCGTTCATCTCAAACTGTTTTCAAGATTTAATTTGCATTTACTTTACATAAATTGGATTGGACGCGTGTTTGCGTGTTCCAAAACTATTGTTAAATGTTTTCCGGTTTTCGCTTCCGCACAACTTAAATATATTTGGTTTGTTTCATTAAAATTAAACAACTTATATGATTTATAATTATCGAGTCGTTTGGTGTAACTGATGCTTATCTGAGATCCTGGTTGTGTCACACGCCTGACGATAAAACCCCGTTAGCGGATTTTGAGGGTGTGACATAAATCCCCGTAACGAGGAATCCACATTCATCCAAATCGGGTTCTAACACCAAGAGTGTTCTCACCCAATTCCACAACTAGACCTTTCATTCTTTCGGAGTTAAGGCGATCTTCTTTCAAAGCCTCGTCTTGAAACTCCTTGACATTCATCATTACGTTGGAGGTCATAATAAGCTTATAAGCCTTCACCCGAATTAGCTCGAGTCTCTCCTTTCGGCTAAGGGCATCTGCCACCGCCTTGGCCTTGCCCGGATGGTAATGGATCTCGCAATCATAATCCTTGATGAGCTCCAACCATCGCCTTTGCCTGATATTTAAGTCTTTTTGCTCGAAGAAGTACTTCAAGCTCTTGTGGCCTGTGAAGATTGTGCACTTCGTCCCGTAAAAGTAGTGCCGCCAAATCTTCAACGTAAAAACCACAGTAGCTAGTTCTAGATCATGCGTGGGATAGTTGACTTCATGGGTTTTCAGCTGCCGGGATGCGTATGCTATCACCCTTTCACGTTGCATCAACACGCAACCTAGACTAGAATAATATGCATCCGAATGCACCACTAAGTCTTCACTTCCCTTGGGCAATGTCAAGACAGGTGCTTGTGTTAATCTCACTTTTAACTCCTCAAAAGCATCCTCCTGTTCTTGACCCCACACGAACTTTACATCCTTGCGAGTTAGTTTAGTCATAGGTGAGGCTACCTTGGAAAAGTCTTGAATAAATCTTCGATAATATCCCGCCAACCCCAAGAAGCTACGAATCTCAGATGGCGTCTTTGGAGACTTCCATTGCATCATCGCCTCCACTTTTACCGGGTCTACCAATCTCCTCGGGATTTACCACGTGACCCAAGAACTGAAGTTTACGCAACCAGAACGCGCACTTGGAGAACTTAGCATACAACTTCTCCTTTCTCAATGTCTCCAACACCTCTCGAATATAACCAGCATGCTCTTCTTCGCTCCTTGAATAAATCAGGATGTCATCAATAAACACAATCATTGATTTATCTAACATCGGCCGACACACTCAATTCATCAAGTCCATAAAAACAGCTGGCGTGTTGCTTAAACCAAATGACATAACGAGAAACTCATAGTGTCCATAACACGTGCAAAAAGCTGTTTTAGGAATATCTTGCTCCTTCACCTTCAACTGATGGTAGCCAGATCGAAGATCTATCCTCGAGAACCAACTGGCACCTTGGAGCTGATCGAACAAGTCATCAATCCTCGGTAATGGATACGGATTCTTCACCGTCAACTTGTTCAATTCACGGTAGTCAATACACATCCTCATACTACCATCCCTTCACAAATAAGACCGGAGCACCCGAAGAAGAGATACTCGGACTAATAAACCCTTATCGAGCAACTCTTGTAGTTGTTGCATCAATTCCTTCATCTCTGTTGGAGCCAATCGATCCGATGCCTTAGCTACAGGCTGAGCATCGAGTATCAAGTCAATTTGAAACTCGATTTCGCGATCCGGTGGCACACCTGATAAGTCCTCTAGAAACACATCGGGAAAGTCACACACTACCAATACATCAGAAAATTGGGGTGTTGACATGTTCACATCCTTCACATAGGCCAAATAAGCACTACATCCACGCCTTATGCACTTTCCCTCCACCGCCATTGAAACCACTTTCGGAATCGTCGTAACTCGGTCACCGTATATCGTCACCGAACTCCTGTCAAGCGCTGTCAGTCTAATCATCTTCTTACAACACACGATGTTTGCTTCATAAGTTGCTAACCAATCCATCCCTAGTACTACATCAAATCCAACTAGGGGCATCAAATGTAACTTAGCAGCAAACCTATGACCTTCTAACTCTATGGCACAATCCTCTATCACATCAGTAATTCTAGTGGACTTACCAATAGCAGTTTCTACATCAAAGGGTTCATCAATACACCTACTACTAATAGGAAATTTAGCACAGAAAGTAGGAGAAATAAAACTCCTACTAGCACCAGAATCAAATAACACAGAAGCAAGAGTTTGATTTACTAGAAACGTACCTGATATAACATCGGGGTCCGTCCTAGCCTCGTCTCTGGTCATCATGAATACTCTGGCGCTCGCCCTTTGCTCCTCAGTCCCGGTCTTTTTCCTCGCACCAGAACTTTCTGCCCTCGGCTTCTTGCACTCCCTACTCATATGGCCTACTTCACCATAGTTGAAGCATCTCGCTGCTTTGCAGTCTCTGGAGATGTGGCCGGGCTTCTCGCACTTGAAATAGACATTAAGCCCCAGCCTGCACTCGCCAGCGTGCTCCTTTCTACACTTCCCGCATCTCTTCGATCCTCCACCCTAGCCTTCTTGTTGTTTACCGGGGCACCACCCGTCTGAACCGCTTCCCATTCAAGTTCCGTTCACCACCACCTTTCTTACTCACCTCAGCCATCACTCCCGAGCCTGCGGTAATCACCCGTCGATCCTCCACCCTAGCCTTCTTGTTGTTTACCGGGGCACTACCCGTCCGAACCGCTTCCCGTTCCAGTTCCGTTCACCACCACCTTTCTTACTCACCTCAGCCACCACTACCTCTCTTTCATCGTACAGTCTCCCAGCCAAGTCAACCACCGACCTAAACATACTTGGTCGGGCGGCGATCATATGCCCACGGATATCCGCCGACAAACCCTGGATTTGTCTTTTAATCTTTCGTGACAGGGGCGTCACCTGATCCGGCACCAGCCGTGCCATCTCGTTGAACATGGTGGTATACTGTTGATGTGTCATGGTTCCCACCTCCAGCTGCAGGAACTCCCTTTCCACCTTGTCCATCTCTCGATGAGGACAGAACTCCTCGATCACCAGAACTAAAGTGGAGTTAAAAGTTGAAGAAGGAAGTGTAGTTTTGGTAGCTGTCACACCCTCAAATTCCGGGTCTGGAATCTATCACGGAGGGGTGAGCAAACAGGATCGAACACAGTAGTTACACATGAGATGCAGTTATCTATATGATAAGTTTTAGATAACCATTTCATTAATAATCAGAGTATTAAATATTATACGCAGCGGAAATAAATACATATATTGTTTCTTAACTATACGTCTAATCATGTCTTATCAATAACCGATATGTATCTGGAGCTCTTATATGATCCTACGTGCATGTCCATAAGCTCCTAATAGATACCTGAGAATACATGTAAATCAAGTGTCAACACAGGGTTGGTGAGTTCATAGGTAAGTAAAACATATTGATAAAACATCATTTATCATCAAGTAGGATTTACTGTAAAAGTGTGAGTTTAATTTACTCACCGGTATATGAATAGCCTGTCAGAACCCTTTTTAATAAGGTGAACCCGCTATCCCACATACCCACTATGTACAAGCCCAACAAATCCTTCACATAGGATTTGCCCATGTATCATAGTTTAATATCATTTTTATGTGTATATTATGTTATTTTAATAATTCAAATCAGAGGGCGCGAATCCTCTCTTTACATTTATCCTCATATGGGTGGTAAGTGGAACTATAATGGCAAAACTTATATAGCGCAACAATCTGCCTTCCCACAGAATAGTCATCCCGAATGACAGCGAGATCTTTGTGCATCTGATAAGGACCACATGTCCAAACCTTTGTGGGGGTTAGTCACTCCCCGATAGTACTATCCAAAAGATCCCTGCCTTGTTTATAGCCCAGTTTACACGGAAGGATTTCACAATAACCATATGTAATCATAAATGTGATCCAATTATTATTTAACATAATGCACAAAAGAATTTGTAATTTTAATTACAACATGTATTCCAGCCCCAAAATATTTAAATGATTAAAAAGGGGAATAGTTATGAACTCACCTCAGTCCTTGTGCGGTGTTGACAACCTAGTAAATTCCTGCTAAGGAATTATATTTCACGTAAGTATATATATAAATCCATAACCTAAATAAGTTAGATCCTGAACCTGGTGTTCAATTGATCTAGGATTTGGTTTTCGGAGATTTGTTATAAACATTAAATCATTTAGTGATTTATATAATTTAATTAGTTTAATAATGATTTTAACATTTCATTATATTCTAATTTAGTCGTCATTTAATCATATAAATTTATATTTAATTTTATAAGATTATATAAATGTTTAAGTTTATAAAAATCTATTTTATATTTATATCATCAAGATTAATTCAATAATTAAGATAACATCCGTAAATAATTTTTGATGATTTAGTTATTATTAAAAATCCATTTCTTTTTATATGGATAATAATTTATAACTATTTACATAAATAATTAAAGTTTCTAAATAATTATTTTTATACAATTATTAGGATTTATCATTAATTAAAAATAATATGGTGTCTAATTAATGAATTAATACCTTAAATCATTAATTAAAGTCTATTTTTATAAAAATATTTAATTATAATATTTTTTGAATAACATTTTATAAATTTTATTTGAAGTATTTTTAATTAAATAATTTACAGAAAATTAATTAAAAATAAAGAAGTTCTTAAAAATCAGTTTTATAATTTTTGGTGATTTTTATGTATTTTTAATAATTTTTTATTTATTTTTAAAGGGTAAATAACTAAATAAAATAATAAAATAAAAGATTGGGGGGTGCACGGTTCGAACCCGTGACCTCCCCCTCAACACACCCGCGCACAAACCACTGAGCCAAAGGCTCATCAGCGAACAAAACCCCGCCCCAAATAGTTTTAAACACACCCGAATGTTCATCCCCAAATTCAAGAACCCTAGAATCAATTTGATTCAAATTGAAGTTCGATTTGATTCTGTTAATGCACAACTTCATGGGGCTTTTGTTCCCCATGATTAAACGAACACAATGATGTAATCAAGTACCTGTTTTGATGTTCAAATCGTTAAGAATGATCGAAGAACAGGTCGCGGCCAATGAGAAATTCAAACGATGATCAAACACTAATGATAATCGAATTGGTTATACAGAAAGCTTCTATTGGTGTGAGTGATGAATAGCCCTCTGTCAATTTGTGTTTATAACGTGTCTAGATGGGATTTCAAATAGTTGCAGGTTCGCGAAGAAGGTGATGATCAAATCGGGGTTTCTGTGTGTTAATTGGTACAATTGAAAGCTTGTACAGGTTCGTAGTATTTATAGTATCGTGTACCTGTGGTTAATTCGATTATAATTAAGTTTGTAGTGCGATTCAAGGTTGTAAAGATCCGACAACCTTCACGTGGGTGTTCTAGATCGCACTCTGATCGATTCTTTAAATTGTTTTGTGGTTTAGGTTCAAATCTCACTTTTGAACCGGTTTGTAGCAATTAATTTGATTAACAATGCGTTTTGTTGGTGTTTTTGATCTGGCCGGAGACTGCCGGAGATGGCGCCGGAGAAGGGGTCGACGGCGGTGTTTTTGAAATAATTACAGAATAGTCCCTCGAGTTTTAAATGTTAACATTTTATGTTTTAAAGTTTTAAAACAAGTTTTGATATTTACAGTTTAGTCCCTGGACTTTATTAAATCAATTAAATAAATTTTATAAATTATTACTATTAATATTATTTTCATTATTATCATTATTATTATTATTAATAGTATCATTATTTTTATTATTATTAATATTATTATTAAATAATAAATAAAAAAAATATAAAACACAAATTTGTAAAATCACATATTATATAAAAAAAAATTTCCGGGTTGTCACATCATCCCCCTGTTAGAGGAATTTTCGTCCCGAAAATTAAGATGTACTGGTAATATTCTTGAACACGTTCCACTTTCAAATGCCTTTGCCAATCATGAAGACTCTACCCTTGGCTGTATCTTTCTTTTCCCCAGTGCAATTCCTGGCAACATGGCCCTCTTCTCCACATCTGTAGCACGTAACTCCTCTCTCACCATTATTCTGCTGATGTCCTTGATCTTGAGTCTGTGTTCTACATTCAGGAGCAGTGTGCCCCCTCCTGTTGCATTTGTAACAGATGATTGCAGTACACTTGCCATGGTGACGTTTGCTACACTTCTGACATCTAGGCGGAATGCCCTGATTGTCATGTTGCTTCTCCTGTTTTGCTTCTTGTTTGCACCTTGATTCTCACCTTCTTTAGAATCTTCAAATTTTCTCTTTCCTGAGCTTTCAGCAGCAGCACCCTTACCGTTTATCCTCGGTGGCAACTTCCCTTGAGCCACAGCCTCATTAGTTAGCTTATGAGCTATCCTAATGGCCTGTTGGATTGAAGTTGGGTTAGAGGAAGTGACCAAAGACTGAATGACGGGAGATAGTCCACGAATATAGCCTTCAATTCTTCTATGAGCAGGCTCCATCATATGTGGACACAAGGTTGCGTACCCATGATTTTCGGTGGTATACTTTTCAATTTCAGATCCCACCATTTTGTGGTTCCAGCACTCGGTTTCAAATCTTTGTACTTCTTCCCTTGGGCAGAATTCCTCCATTATTAGTTGTTTGAATTCCTCCCAAGCCATAGCATTGGCTAGTGGGAGAGTAAGTCTTGAAACTTCAGTTTTCCAGAACGAGAGTGCAGCTCCACTCAAGGCTCCGGAGGCATATTTGGTCCTACTCTCATCGGGACATTCAGATATAGCGAAGATGGATTCACATTTTTCGAACCACCTTATGAGTCCAATGGCCCCTTCTGCCCCAGTGAAGATATCGGGCTTGCAGTCTAGGAACCTTTTTATACGAGTAATGATGACCATTCTGAGCAGCCTGAGTGGCTAGGGCTGCAGCAACACCTAGATTGACCAAGGCTTGTATTTCTTCAGGAGTCATCCCTATTGGGACAGTCCTTCTAGCGCGTCCTCTACCTCTGCCTCTGCCTGCTGGTGCGTCCATCTATCATAAAATTGTTTGGTGAGAATTCACACTTTGATATATATCGAATATTCAAAGTATGGACGATTACTGTAGGACAGATGTGAATTTAAGAAAACTGGTTTTTCGATTAAATTCAGCAAGGCACGAGTACTAAGGGAAACAAATCTCGCTTTAGGTTAGGACAAGCGTAACCTAGATTACCAAATGGAACACGTCAAGGTAATTTGATTCATATGTCTTAAAGGCTTGTATATTGACCACAGTAACTTCACGTGCTACAATAGCAGCAATCTTACGACTAGAGTTTCTAGACCGTGAACGGATTTGACGAGAAGCCATTCTGAGAGATCATTAAGAATTTTCATGGAAATGTGTTCTATGAGAACCGAGGTTTTCTTGCTCAACGTTTAGGAATGATGACTTATACGGACTACAATGTTACCACCCGACCAGATTCACCGGACTTAGCATGTACGACAAATTACAATTACGTGTGCACCCGTAATGGTAAGTTGTTTTGCATGATCACCCCGGTTCCTCCTATTGGGTTAACATATCTTGTCAAGTATAGTGGTCATTAATGATAGAAGTACCAAATATGTATGTATTATATCGGGAAAACGAAACCAAGGACAAGATTTATTCAACACGACAATGAGATGTTCCGAGTGTATTCGTTTGATTCGTGAATCAAAGCGAGTACGTTGACTAATCAAAGTATTGAGTCAATCACAACTTTGTTGAAGACATGCGTACCTATAAGCAGATACTCATCCCAAGGGTTCCCAGGTAAGGTAAACAGGTCCATCGGTTGATTTGGATATATGCGAATACCTTGCCTAGACAGAACACCCCGAGATACAGGCATCTTACTCTTCCAGCATTGCATGTGTTCAAGTTGTATGACACAGACTTTGACGAGACTTTGAAACCATTAATAACAATCGAGTTTTGAAATCACTTGAATTAGGCACACAATGCCTTAGAATATGATTTAAGATTTGTGTGTGTATTGATAGGAATCAAGGTATAAGAGGAATCACATAAGGCATATAACTTCTTAATCTTAGTCAATCTCTAACTAAGGCAATTTACTTTGTGCAACTATTGTGTGTGGCTATAGGCTAGATGCAATTCCTAACTCACTATAACCAATGGCTCTGATACCAATCTGTCACACCCTCAAATTCCGGGTCTGGAATCTATCACGGAGGGGTGAGCAAACAGGATCGAACACAGTAGTTACACATGAGATGCAGTTATCTATATGATAAGTTTTAGATAACCATTTCATTAATAATCAGAGTATTAAATATTATACGCAGCGGAAATAAATACATATATTGTTTCTTAACTATACGTCTAATCATGTCTTATCAATAACCGATATGTATCTGGAGCTCTTATATGATCCTACGTGCATGTCCATAAGCTCCTAATAGATACCTGAGAATACATGTAAATCAAGTGTCAACACAGGGTTGGTGAGTTCATAGGTAAGTAAAACATATTGATAAAACATCATTATCATCAAGTAGGATTTACTGTAAAAGTGTGAGTTTAATTTACTCACCGGTATATGAATAGCCTGTCAGAACCCTTTTAATAAGGTGAACCCGCTATCCCACATACCCACTATGTACAAGCCCAACAAATCCTTCACATAGGATTTGCCCATGTATCATAGTTTAATATCATTTTTATGTGTATATTATGTTATTTTAATAATTCAAATCAGAGGGCGCGAATCCTCTCTTTACATTTATCCTCATATGGGTGGTAAGTGGAACTATAATGGCAAAACTTATATAGCGCAACAATCTGCCTTCCCACAGAATAGTCATCCCGAATGACAGCGAGATCTTTGTGCATCTGATAAGGACCACATGTCCAAACCTTTGTGGGGGTTAGTCACTCCCGATAGTACTATCCAAAAGATCCCTGCCTTGTTTATAGCCCAGTTTACACAGAAGGATTTCACAATAACCATATGTAATCATAAATGTGATCCAATTATTATTTAACATAATGCACAAAAGAATTTGTAATTTTAATTACAACATGTATTCCAGCCCCAAAATATTTAAATGATTAAAAAGGGGAATAGTTATGAACTCACCTCAGTCCTTGTGCGGTGTTGACAACCTAGTAAATTCCTGCTAAGGAATTATATTTCACGTAAGTATATATATATAAATCCATAACCTAAATAAGTTAGATCCTGAACCTGGTGTTCAATTGATCTAGGATTTGGTTTTCGGAGATTTGTTATAAACATTAAATCATTTAGTGATTTATATAATTTAATTAGTTTAATAATGATTTTAACATTTCATTATATTCTAATTTAGTCGTCATTTAATCATATAAATTTATATTTAATTTTATAAGATTATATAAATGTTTAAGTTTATAAAAATCTATTTTATATTTATATCATCAAGATTAATTCAATAATTAAGATAACATCCGTAAATAATTTTTGATGATTTAGTTATTATTAAAAATCCATTTCTTTTTATATGGATAATAATTTATAACTATTTACATAAATAATTAAAGTTTCTAAATAATTATTTTTATACAATTATTAGGATTTATCATTAATTAAAAATAATATGGTGTCTAATTAATGAATTAATACCTTAAATCATTAATTAAAGTCTAT
Organism: Flaveria linearis; assembly: GCA_024085815.1. Classification (NCBI taxonomy): domain Eukaryota; kingdom Viridiplantae; phylum Streptophyta; class Magnoliopsida; order Asterales; family Asteraceae; genus Flaveria; species Flaveria linearis. Next base: position 18,234,891 of record CM044012.1, read on the forward strand.
TTTTATAAAAATATTTAATTATAATATTTTTTGAATAACATTTTATAAATTTTATTTGAAGTATTTTTAATTAAATAATTTACAGAAAATTAATTAAAAATAAAGAAGTTCTTAAAAATCAGTTTTATAATTTTTGGTGATTTTTATGTATTTTTAATAATTTTTTATTTTTTTAAAGGGTAAATAACTAAATAAAATAAATAAAATAAAAAGATTGGGGGGTGCACGGTTCGAACCCGTGACCTCCCCCTCAACACACCCGCGCACAAACCACTGAGCCAAAGGCTCATCAGCGAACAAAACCCCGCCCCAAATAGTTTTAAACACACCCGAATGTTCATCCCCAAATTCAAGAACCCTAGAATCAATTTGATTCAAATTGAAGTTCGATTTGATTCTGTTAATGCACAACTTCATGGGGCTTTTGTTCCCCATGATTAAACGAACACAATGATGTAATCAAGTACCTGTTTTGATGTTCAAATCGTTAAGAATGATCGAAGAACAGGTCGTGGCCAATGAGAAATTCAAACGATGATCAAACACTAATGATAATCGAATTGGTTATACAGAAAGCTTCTATTGGTGTGAGTGATGAATAGCCCTCTGTCAATTTGTGTTTATAACGTGTCTAGATGGGATTTCAAATAGTTGCAGGTTCGCGAAGAAGGTGATGATCAAATCGGGGTTTCTGTGTGTTAATTGGTACAATTGAAAGCTTGTACAGGTTCGTAGTATTTATAGTATCGTGTACCTGTGGTTAATTCGATTATAATTAAGTTTGTAGTGCGATTCAAGGTTGTAAAGATCCGACAACCTTCACGTGGGTGTTCTAGATCGCACTCTGATCGATTCTTTAAATTGTTTTGTGGTTTAGGTTCAAATCTCACTTTTGAACCGGTTTGTAGCAATTAATTTGATTAACAATGCGTTTTGTTGGTGTTTTTGATCTGGCCGGAGACTGCCGGAGATGGCGCCGGAGAAGGGGGTCGACGGCGGTGTTTTTGAAATAATTACAGAATAGTCCCTCGAGTTTCAAATGTTAACATTTTATGTTTTAAAGTTTTAAAACAAGTTTTGATATTTACAGTTTAGTCCCTGGACTTTATTAAATCAATTAAATAAATTTTATAAATTATTACTATTAATATTATTTTCATTATTATCATTATTATTATTATTAATAGTATCATTATTTTTATTATTATAATATTATTATTAAATAATAAATAAAAAAATATAAAACACAAATTTGTAAAATCACATATTATATAAAAAAAATTTCCGGGTTGTCACATCATCCCCCTGTTAGAGGAATTTTCGTCCCGAAAATTAAGATGTACTGGTAATATTCTTGAACACGTTCCACTTTCAAATGCCTTTGCCAATCATGAAGACTCTACCCTTGGCTGTATCTTTCTTTTCCCCAGTGCAATTCCTGGCAACATGGCCCTCTTCTCCACATCTGTAGCACGTAACTCCTCTCTCACCATTATTCTGCTGATGTCCTTGATCTTGAGTCTGTGTTCTACATTCAGGAGCAGTGTGCCCCCTCCTGTTGCATTTGTAACAGATGATTGCAGTACACTTGCCATGGTGACGTTTGCTACACTTCTGACATCTAGGCGGAATGCCCTGATTGTCATGTTGCTTCTCCTGGTTTTGCTTCTTGTTTGCACCTTGATTCTCACCTTCTTTAGAATCTTCAAATTTTCTCTTTCCTGAGCTTTCAGCAGCAGCACCCTTACCGTTTATCCTCGGTGGCAACTTCCCTTGAGCCACAGCCTCATTAGTTAGCTTATGAGCTATCCTAATGGCCTGTTGGATTGAAGTTGGGTTAGAGGAAGTGACCAAAGACTGAATGACGGGAGATAGTCCACGAATATAGCCTTCAATTCTTCTATGAGCAGGCTCCATCATATGTGGACACAAGGTTGCGTACCCATGATTTTCGGTGGTATACTTTTCAATTTCAGATCCCACCATTTTGTGGTTCCAGCACTCGGTTTCAAATCTTTGTACTTCTTCCCTTGGGCAGAATTCCTCCATCATTAGTTGTTTGAATTCCTCCCAAGCCATAGCATTGGCTAGTGGGAGAGTAAGTCTTGAAACTTCAGTTTTCCAGAACGAGAGTGCAGCTCCACTCAAGGCTCCGGAGGCATATTTGGTCCTACTCTCATCGGGACATTCAGATATAGCGAAGATGGATTCACATTTTTCGAACCACCTTATGAGTCCAATGGCCCCTTCTGCCCCAGTGAAGATATCGGGCTTGCAGTCTAGGAACTTTTTATACGAGTAATGATGACCATTCTGAGCAGCCTGAGTGGCTAGGGCTGCAGCAACACCTAGATTGACCAAGGCTTGTATTTCTTCAGGAGTCATCCCTATTGGGACAGTCCTTCTAGCGCGTCCTCTACCTCTACCTCTGCCTGCTGGTGCGTCCATCTATCATAAAATTGTTTGGTGAGAATTCACACTTTGATATATATCGAATATTCAAAGTATGGACGATTACTGTAGGACAGATGTGAATTTAAGAAAACTGGTTTTTCGATTAAATTCAGCAAGGCACGAGTACTAAGGGAAACAAATCTCGCTTTAGGTTAGGACAAGCGTAACCTAGATTACCAAATGGAACACGTCAAGGTAATTTGATTCATATGTCTTAAAGGCTTGTATATTGACCACAGTAACTTCACGTGCTACAATAGCAGCAATCTTACGACTAGAGTTTCTAGACCGTGAACGGATTTGACGAGAAGCCATTCTGAGAGATCATTAAGAATTTTCATGGAAATGTGTTCTATGAGAACCGAGGTTTTCTTGCTCAACGTTTAGGAATGATGACTTATACGGACTACAATGTTACCACCCGACCAGATTCACCGGACTTAGCATGTACGACAAATTACAATTACGTGTGCACCCGTAATGGTAAGTTGTTTTGCATGATCACCCCGGTTCCTCCTATTGGGTTAACATATCTTGTCAAGTATAGTGGTCATTAATGATAGAAGTACCAAATATGTATGTATTATATCGGGAAAACGAAACCAAGGACAAGATTTATTCAACACGACAATGAGATGTTCCGAGTGTATTCGTTTGATTCGTGAATCAAAGCGAGTACGTTGACTAATCAAAGTATTGAGTCAATCACAACTTTGTTGAAGACATGCGTACCTATAAGCAGATACTCATCCCAAGGGTTCCCAGGTAAGGTAAACAGGTCCATCGGTTGATTTGGATATATGCGAATACCTTGCCTAGACAGAACACCCCGAGATACAGGCATCTTACTCTTCCAGCATTGCATGTGTTCAAGTTGTATGACACAGACTTTGACGAGACTTTGAAACCATTAATAACAATCGAGTTTTGAAATCACTTGAATTAGGCACACAATGCCTTAGAATATGATTTAAGATTTGTGTGTGTATTGATAGGAATCAAGGTATAAGAGGAATCACATAAGGCATATAACTTCTTAATCTTAGTCAATCTCTAACTAAGGCAATTTACTTTGTGCAACTATTGTGTGTGGCTATAGGCTAGATGCAATTCCTAACTCACTATAACCAATGGCTCTGATACCAATCTGTCACACCCTCAAATTCCGGGTCTGGAATCTATCACGGAGGGGTGAGCAAACAGGATCGAACACAGTAGTTACACATGAGATGCAGTTATCTATATGATAAGTTTTAGATAACCATTTCATTAATAATCAGAGTATTAAATATTATACGCAGCGGAAATAAATACATATATTGTTTCTTAACTATACGTCTAATCATGTCTTATCAATAACCGATATGTATCTGGAGCTCTTATATGATCCTACGTGCATGTCCATAAGCTCCTAATAGATACCTGAGAATACATGTAAATCAAGTGTCAACACAGGGTTGGTGAGTTCATAGGTAAGTAAAACATATTGATAAAACATCATTTATCATCAAGTAGGATTTACTGTAAAGTGTGAGTTTAATTTACTCACCGGTATATGAATAGCCTGTCAGAACCCTTTTTAATAAGGTGAACCCGCTATCCCACATACCCACTATGTACAAGCCCAACAAATCCTTCATATAGGATTTGCCCATGTATCATAGTTTAATATCATTTTTATGTGTATATTATGTTATTTTAATAATTCAAATCAGAGGGCGCGAATCCTCTCTTTACATTTATCCTCATATGGGTGGTAAGTGGAACTATAATGGCAAAACTTATATAGCGCAACAATCTGCCTTCCCACAGAATAGTCATCCCGAATGACAGCGAGATCTTTGTGCATCTGATAAGGACCACATGTCCAAACCTTTGTGGGGGTTAGTCACTCCCCGATAGTACTATCCAAAAGATCCCTGCCTTGTTTATAGCCCAGTTTACACAGAAGGATTTCACATAACCATATGTAATCATAAATGTGATCCAATTATTATTTAACATAATGCACAAAAGAATTTGTAATTTTAATTACAACATGTATTCCAGCCCCAAAATATTTAAATGATTAAAAAGGGGAATAGTTATGAACTCACCTCGGTCCTTGTGCGGTGTTGACAACCTAGTAAATTCCTGCTAAGGAATTATATTTCACGTAAGTATATATATATAAATCCATAACCTAAATAAGTTAGATCCTGAACCTGGTGTTCAATTGATCTAGGATTTGGTTTTCGGAGATTTGTTATAAACATTAAATCATTTAGTGATTTATATAATTTAATTAGTTTAATAATGATTTTAACATTTCATTATATTCTAATTTAGTCGTCATTTAATCATATAAATTTATATTTAATTTTATAAGATTATATAAATGTTTAAGTTTATAAAAATCTATTTTATATTTATATCATCAAGATTAATTCAATAATTAAGATAACATCCGTAAATAATTTTTGATGATTTAGTTATTATTAAAAATCCATTTCTTTTTATATGGATAATAATTATAACTATTTACATAAATAATTAAAGTTTCTAAATAATTATTTTTATACAATTATTAGGATTTATCATTAATTAAAAATAATATGGTGTCTAATTAATGAATTAATACCTTAAATCATTAATTAAAGTCTATTTTTATAAAAATATTTAATTATAATATTTTTTGAATAACATTTTATAAATTTTATTTGAAGTATTTTTAATTAAATAATTTACAGAAAATTAATTAAAAATAAAGAAGTTCTTAAAAATCAGTTTTATAATTTTTGGTGATTTTTATGTATTTTTAATAATTTTTTATTTATTTTTAAAGGGTAAATAACTAAATAAAATAAATAAAATAAAAAGATTGGGGGGTGCACGGTTCGAACCCGTGACCTCCCCCTCAACACACCCGCGCACAAACCACTGAGCCAAAGGCTCATCAGCGAACAAAACCCCGCCCCAAATAGTTTTAAACACACCCGAATGTTCATCCCCAAATTCAAGAACCCTAGAATCAATTTGATTCAAATTGAAGTTCGATTTGATTCTGTTAATGCACAACTTCATGGGGCTTTTGTTCCCCATGATTAAACGAACACAATGATGTAATCAAGTACCTGTTTTGATGTTCAAATCGTTAAGAATGATCGAAGAACAGGTCGCGGCCAATGAGAAATTCAAACGATGATCAAACACTAATGATAATCGAATTGGTTATACAGAAAGCTTCTATTGGTGTGAGTGATGAATAGCCCTCTGTCAATTTGTGTTTATAACGTGTCTAGATGGGATTTCAAATAGTTGCAGGTTCGCGAAGAAGGTGATGATCAAATCGGGGTTTCTGTGTGTTAATTGGTACAATTGAAAGCTTGTACAGGTTCGTAGTATTTATAGTATCATGTACCTGTGGTTAATTCGATTATAATTAAGTTTGTAGTGCGATTCAAGGTTGTAAAGATCCGACAACCTTCACGTGGGTGTTCTAGATCGCACTCTGATCGATTCTTTAAATTGTTTTGTGGTTTAGGTTCAAATCTCACTTTTGAACCGGTTTGTAGCAATTAATTTGATTAACAATGCGTTTTGTTGGTGTTTTTGATCTGGCCGGAGACTGCCGGAGATGGCGCCGGAGAAGGGGGTCGACGGCGGTGTTTTTGAAATAATTACAGAATAGTCCCTCGAGTTTCAAATGTTAACATTTTATGTTTTAAAGTTTTAAAACAAGTTTTGATATTTACAGTTTAGTCCCTGGACTTTATTAAATCAATTAAATAATTTTATAAATTATTACTATTAATATTATTTTCATTATTATCATTATTATTATTATTAATAGTATCATTATTTTTATTATTATTAATATTATTATTAAATAATAAATAAAAAAAATATAAAACACAAATTTGTAAAATCACATATTATATAAAAAAAAATTTCCGGGTTGTCACAGTAGCATTAGCCTAGGGGGAGTTTATTGGATCTATTGAGGCTGGTCCAACCAATACAACACTTGGAAGAAATCTGTACAACTAAGAGAATTCTTCCGAAGACAATGTTGCATCTTCCGAAGCTTACAAGACGATCATTCGAAAAACTTCCGAAGCATGAACTCAGTCTTCCGAGACTTAGAAGATCTCCTTCCGAAGTAAATACTTAGAAGACAAAGTCTTCCGACGACAAAGCCTCAGAAGAAGCCGTGTCTTCCGAAGTATAAATGGTTCGGAAGAACTTATTCTTCCAAAGCCATTTTACCTTTGGAAGAATCACAATATGAACCAGTGGACAAAGCATGGTCCAACTGACACTTGCTGCCTACTCTGATTCACTACAAGATGCTATCCACGTTCATGTGGTTGACCTTACTTTTGTTCACTGCTCACCATTCCTTAGTTGGTACAGTCGCCACCTTTAGTAGGTGACTAAAAGGTAAGTCATGGACCTGTCATGACTACCTTATCTTAGGCAGTACTTTATCTAAGATACCTTAGCTCTAGAATTGTAGTATTTGTTTAGTAGTAAGTTCCAGCATGTTATCTACGTATAATAAGCTGTAGATAGTAGTGTATATAGTCGCTCATTGTAACTTAGTATCCATACTTCTGCATGAGTCTTATAATACTTAGTTGAGAGATAATATATACAAGTATCTTGAAAACCATTTCTTGTGTTCTTTACTTATTATATTATTATCAACTAAGTTCTTGATTCTTCATTCATCAAACGAGTGATATTTATCGAGTTTGTGAGAAACACTAAGTGTTGAGAGACTAATATCGATCCTGCACTTGTGCTGACGCCATCTCAACTGTTTGAATGAGACCTACCTTCAAATTTAAGCTAGACCCCTATGAAGTTCACTGTAATCAATCTTGGTTTGAAGGAAAAGTTAAATTTCCAGATGTGAGACCCATCAGACGGAGGTTCTTGCCTTTAACAATCTTTTATTTGTGCCACTCTCTCCTTCAAACTTTAATTTTCACTTAATCACTTTTATTTCACATTTTTATGACTAAAAATCCTCATGTATAATTTTTTTCATTTTGTATACAATTTACTACCATTGTGTGATGTACATTCCGGTAAGTCCTCGAGCAAGAACGATTAAATCCAAGATTCGTTGTTGACAAATCGCATCGGATCGAATAAGATGTTTTGTTTGAGACATAATATTAATTATAATTTTGTATTGTTGCTTCTGTCGTTGTATGTATTGACACCCGTTGTAACCTAGAAAATTTACTTACTACATAAGACAAGTTATACTAAGACATAGAGAGGGAAAGAGAGAGCAAGTCATGTGTATTTTAGCCATCGATATGAACTTGAGAAAGGAAGAAAATTGTCATATTAGTGATATTTTTAGTTTGTAATTCATGAAACGACATTTTCAGTTTACAATTCATATGTTCATAATCAAGGTTTTGAGGTTAATACTTTGTCAGATTTGCGCGCGCGCGCACATATATATATATATACACACACACATATATATATACATATATATATATACATATACATATATACATATATATATAGATGTATATGTATATATATGTATATGTATATATGTATATATATATGTACATATATGTATATATTGTGTATGTGTATATATATATATATATATATATATATATGTATATATATATATATATGTATATATATATATGTATATAGGGGAGGGTTCCTAAGAAAACTATGATTTACTAAAAAACCAAGAAAACTAAATCTAAACCATTGATCTATTTGATCAATGGTTGATATATACAATGGCATTTTTGTAAATAATTTAAGATTTAAACAGATTATATTAATGATACAATGGCAAATTTGGAACAAAAAAATGTTAGTTTTGGAAACCACTATTAAATTTCCTACATTCAATCTTCTCTCTCCTCTCCTATGCAGTTAAATCGGCCGATATATCGGTGATATATCACCGATATATCGGTTATCGGTCGGGGCGTAGAATATCGGTTCCAAATATCGGTTACTATATCGGTTCCGATAATATCGGTCGATATGACCGATATATCGGTGATATCGTGGCTTCAAAATATCGGTCATATCGCCGATATTATCGTTGGGCTCTGTTTTTGGTCTGGGCTCATTTTTTTCCAACAAAATCCACTAAACAACTGACCCACTAACCCAAATAACCCCATTTAGGGTGCAATCGAACATCAGAGCTTTTGTTTGAGTCTTTGCGATCGAAGTCGAACTACCAATCGAACATCATCAGTCGAAGTCAGTCGAAGTCAGTCGAAGTTGAAGGGTGCAATCGAACATCAGTCGAAGTCGAATCGAACAACAGAGCGACTACCGAATCGATTGGTGAGTTACATCGGTCGTTTGGTGAGTTGAATTGGTCGAATCGAACAACAGAGCGACTACCGAATCGACTACCGAATCGACTACCGAATCGAACAGCAGCCAAGCAGTGAGTTCGATTGAAGCAGTGAGTTCGATTGGTTGTTGAAGGTATGTTCACTATGTTGTTGTTGATTATGTTGATCAGTTGATTTTTGAAGCAGTGAGTTCGATTGGTTGTTGAAGCACAGAAGGGTAATTTGTTTTGTATGTTGATTGAGTTGTATGTTTTTATATGTTGATTTAGTTGTATGTTTTTGTATGTTGAATCAACATTGTTGATTATGTTGATTGTTGAAGCACAAAAGCAGTGAGTTGATCACTTGATTGTTGAAGCACATCACTTGATTATTGAAGCACAGAAGGGTAATTTGTTTTTGATTTTGTTGGATCAGTGAGTTGATTGGTCAGTTTATGTTTAGCAGTTAGCACCAATTCATTATTGAATCTATCTTATTTTCGTTGAAGGTATGGATGCTCCAAATCCATCTTCACATGGGTCCAAATTCATTATTGACTATGTATTTGACTATCTTAGTATCTTATTATTAATATTATATGTGTTTTAGTGTTTTATATATATATATATGCAATTACCGATATCTCACCGATATATCACCGCGAGAACCGATATATCAAATATCGGTCCGTGACCGATATCCGATATTTCACCGATTTAACTGCTTAGCTCCTCTCTTATAAATTACATTAAAAAATCTAGTAGTTGACTTCGTCTTCATCATCTTCATATTAATCAACAAATACCTTCATCTCTGTATTTTCTTTAATAATTCAACGGTTAACTGATGCATCATACATAAACCTGCTTACGTATATGTAAGCACAACCAAATTAAATCCCATGGTTATTGTACTAAAACAGACAAGCTACATATATGTAAACTATTAGCAAACAAAGAAAAAACAGACAAAATACATATTGTAAACTACATATATGTAAACCTGCTTACGTATATGTAAGCACAACCAAATTAAATCCCATGGTTATTGTACTAAAACAGACAAGCTACACATATGTAAACTATTAGCAAACAAAGAAAAAACAGACAATATACGTATTGTTACATTAAAATGGTAAAACTTACATATATGTAAGCAATCAGAAAAGAAACATGGTTATTGTACTAAAACAGACAAGCTACATATATGTAAACTATTAGCAAACAAAGAAAAAACAGACAATATACATATTGTTACATTAAAATGGTAAAACTTACATATATGTAAGCAATATGTTTATTCAGTTTCCTTATTCCCAAGCTACGTATATGTAACCCTAGTTACATAAAAAGTCTTCATCTTCTTTCTTTCATCACCATCCACCATTGCTCACCGGAACCCACCATCGCAGCTCCCCACCGGCGGCCGCCACCGCTCCTCGTCACCACCATCCGATTCAGACACCACCGCCATCACCTACTGCATTCCATCACCGCCATCATCATCATCACCAGATTTAGCAACGACCACTATCATACCCACCTTCTTCCCCCTTCGCTTCTGACACCCCCCTCTCTCTACTAAAACCTAATTTTTCACACCTTCAATATTCCTCAAAATCAGTTCGATTATGGATGACAACGATGGTTGAATATGGTTGGGGGTTGAACAAACGACGAGGATGAGCAAAGGAAGACGATGATGTCGATGAATGGTAAAGAATCCAATGGTTCAATGAAATAGGTTTTTGAAATCTCTGTAAATTGGTTTGTTTAATCATGGAGAAGAAAATGGAATTTAGTCAACAATGAATATTTACTTAAAATAAATTACATAGAAAATTACTAAAACACCCATTGAATATAATAAATATAAATATATAATGAAAAATTGTGATTGGCTAGGATTGGTTTTCTTGGTTTTCATAAAAATACTTGGTTTTCTTAGGATCCCTCCCCTATGTATATATATATGTATATATATATATGTATATATATATATGTATATATATATATATATATATATATATTATTTACAATGTATTGTCGTTCTAGAATTTAGAAATACATTTGCACTTGGATAATTGTTCTTGAATTATTAACCCTAAAAGTCTTCTTTCATTCATTTGATTTGAAAACTAAAATGATCACCAATCATATACTCTTTCAACAGAAGTAAGCTGTGATAAAAAAAATAGTCATCCATTTATCTTACTAAACATATGTCATTCTAGCTCAACTTATTAACTATTTAAGAAATTCAGAGAATGCTAATGCATATTTATGTGATGCAACTAATTGATCGCGGTGGTCGCGGCGTGGTGGGTGGTCTGGTTCGTGGAGATGGCTGTGGTGGGATGTGTGGAGGGAAAATGAATAGAGCAGGTCAGATAGTCCCAAGTATATGTTAAGAGCATTAGTGATGATGCGTCGCCGCTAAAGGCGTCGCCGCTAAAGGCGTCACCGCTAAAGGCGTCGCCGCTAAAGGCGTCACCGCTAAAGGCGTCGCCGTTAATTATAATGGTACGATATAACCTCAGCCGCTAGATCTAATGTCTGATGAACGCCTAGATATGAGTCAGAAAATAAATGGCGGGTCGCCAATCTTTAGCGGCGACACGTCGCCGCTAAATGTGCCGTCGCTAGTAGTGTGGATGCTTCGCCGCTAAAGATATCGCCGTTAATGATAATGGTACGATATAACCTCAGCCGCTAGATCTACTGTCTGATGAACGGCTAGATATGAGTTAGAAAATAAATGGCGGGTCGCCAATCTTTAGCGGCGACACATTGCCGCTAAAGGTGTCGTCGCAAATAGTGTAGCCGCTAATGCTAAAGTTGCCGCTAATAGTATCGCCGCTAATAGTGTCGCCGCTATTTCTTGCGTTTCTTGTAATGCGAGGCTTAAGTTATATCAACTAATATTTAGTTATGTGTTATAAAAGATTTAAATTGGTTACGTTGTATTTGTTGCCTCATATTGAATAATATTCAATATAATATTTTGTTATAATCTGTTATAAGAGCTCTGGATGGGTTATATTTATGTGTACGTAATGAATTATATTTGATAATATTTAGTTGTACTATGTTATAACAAGACATGTTTAAATTTTTTTTTATAGTTTTTGTATGCTTATAAATTATAACATTGATTACATTTAAGTGTCCATTTAAATACACAGTATATTTAGAGACAGAAATGTTAGATTAAGAATTGGTAGAAGGAAATAAAAAAATAATGAAGGAAATAAAAAAATAATGAAGGAAATAAAAAGAGCTGAGAAAAGGCCATAGTGGCCGTCTTTTAAGAGAATTTAATGTATTAAGGTAGTTACATCAAAAATAATAAGCAGATGCTAATCCTCTTAAGAAACATGTCACAATAACTTCATCGAGTTAGGAATTGGTTTATTTTGTTTTTTTTACCATCACAACTCACATACCCATTTAACTTATCAGATTTAATTGTTAATAAAGTAATTTGAAAATTTTGCCTGTCAAATATCTACTAGTAATTGTTTGGAGTGTTTTATTTATATATGTAAAATCAAAGGGTTTTAAGTGTAACATATCTGAGTGTATAACCATACGAGTAGTCAACCGCAGGTTTAAACAACGTATCCACAAAGGGCAAAAAAACCTTCAGTGAAATGAATTGTCGATGATGGTCTTATATTTTATTAACCATTTAGAAAGATACACATAATAACGAAAATAAATAAAACTATATTCTTTAAAATAAATGTTCACAAAATTGTTTAAGTTTTTATATTTTAATCGTCTACATCTCTGTACAACATGATAACAACCTATTGAGACAGTGGAATAGTATCTCTTCATACGGTTCTAGGACAAAATTAAGTAGTTTGCATGTGAATATCTTCTCCCAATCCAATGTTTCTCCATTGGATATTAATGGACAAATTGGGTCCTTATCAATAAAATATGAATTACAACAATTACATGCTCGGTTAATGTAATAACTAGATTTAAATATCAATTATAACCTGAAATTGATTCAGACTACCTTAAAGTTCTAATTAGAAGTCTGTTGTAAAAGGAAATGATAATATAGGTTCATCTAATTGGATGGTCCTAGTCTCACAAATGGTTGGAATTTGCAACTTGTTTCACCCTTCTCTTTGTTACAAATTCATCTTGTGACAGATCTTAGGTCATTGTATATATTTTATTCGACTTATTTTCAATCTTAGAGACCGTTGTGATTTATCTGTTCAAGACCCCACCCCCCTTTCAATTTTTGGGATGAGGGTTTTAATAAATTCATCGTTAACAAAACAATGACATTCATTGTTTGTAATCTTCCCAATTTTTGTTTTATCCATATTGACTCTTTATATAGTTGAACACATGAAGCATAATCATAACTATTCAAAGATCTAAAGAAAACATGAATTCTCACACATACTTCATGTCCTACATTTCACTTGTGTTCCTCTTCTTGTATAGGGCCACGGGACACATACCTACTGATACAACCTTTGGTTTTGTATCACAACCACTCAAGCAGTCCAACTTTGACATCCAAAAGCCATACAACGTCCCGCTCGAGCAAAGATACAACTTTTCTAACGGAGTCTACAAGCTTTGGGTACTCAAGTCGGACAAACCTCATTCAAAAACTAGCAAAACCCTTCCGCGTACTGAAATTCGAATTCGAGTAAATAATCAGTAGTCCATATTGCTTCTTTATCTTCATCTTGATGAAATGGTGTAAATGCTAGCATTTATACCGACTAACGAAGTGCTTTTTATATGTTTTTAAGGGTTATGATTACTCTTCAGGTGTTTGGCAGTTTGAAGCTCATGGATATGTGACTAACGGTACCTCAGGTGTGATTATAATGCAAGTTTTTGGGTCAAAACCTCCATCTGCTACGACAACAATGCTTAGGGTATATTATAATAATCTATACTATTATCGGGATCCGGTTATCTTTTCTAGTATATACAACAAGTGGTTCCGTTTAAATGTTATACACGATGTTGAAGGCAACAATGTTAAAGTTTACATAGATGGAGTTCTTAAATATGACGGTCCGGGTCGTGGAGGAAAGTCGCATTATTTCAAGTGTGGAGTCTACTCACAAACTGACGCCTCCTCCTATATGGAATCTCGCTGGAAGGATATTAGAATATTGAAAAAGACATGATTAATATGTTTATCTATTAGAACTAATATATGTAAAACGAAATGAACCTATGAAATTCAATAACAATTATCGTTTGATGGTTGTGACGACTATGATCCTTTGGGACCTCCTGGAGTCTATAGATTATAGGTAACGATTCTACAAAACTATCTATTGAACATGATTTGTATTTTAATGTTGTGTACGAGAATGGATAAAGAAATATTTATTTGCCTTTGAAAGGAAAGCCAATGAACTCTATTTATAGGCATGAAGTCCCATGAGATGTAATTCTTCCTTAAGACTTGCAATGGTTCATAAATCATCATTCATAATAGTTACGGCTCCAAACCATAATAATACGGTGCATATTCACATGTCTGTAACTTTTTGGGTTTATAGAAAGAACAATAGGTTTTATAAACACATGCCTTTTAGCTTTGTGAGATAGATTATATCTAAAAATCATCCACTTAGGCTTTATTACAAGCATTAAACAAAATTATACATAGATTCAGGTAGTTTTTGCTTTGATCTCAACATGGAGAATATTTCTCAAATGGTCTATGTTAATTGATGACAGTTAATTAATGCATTGGAGTTATAAATTTATATGTGAGACTTGGAGAAATAACACATACATTACAAATTTATATGTTCATGAACAATAAGAACATTTATGGCCATGCGCTCGTCCTGATTTCATAGATACCCACATAAGCAAAGTACATACTTAAGAGAAAATTTTGTCTATATAGATAAATACTCTTTAATTCACCAAATGATTACATCATTAAGAGAGAATTTTTGTTCATTTTAGTGCCAAAATAGCCGTAGTCATAAAATTTACCTTGAAACCAATTAAGAATTCGAATTAATTACCTCAAAACCATAACTAAACCTCTCGCACACCATTTTCAACTAAATTTGATTCTAGAATCCACCATAATTTGATCAAAAATAGCTTCAATTGATCTAACAATCCTCTAATTGAGCTCCACGGGTATAATACCAATTGTAAGAATCATATTTTTTGTCAAGCATAGTCAAATTAAACCAATATTGAATTATAGAGACAAGATCAAAGTAACTCAATGCTAAATGATCAAAACACTGATACACAATACGAATCGAATTAAATCAAGCGAACACAAAGAGAAAAATATACATTCAGGTCGATTTCACTATAAAATGTTTTTTTTACAAAATACGAAATTAAAGCACACGTTCAACTGTTAACTAAAATGAAACAAACATCACTATTTATATCAAGTAAAAATTAAACAAACGAAAGTTTCGCACATGCCAAAGTTCTTGCAAACTCCTTGTAAGGCCCACCTTTCTCAGGGAAGCCTCACAGTTGGTCATTCACAGCAAAACATCGATTTAAAACAATCATTTACTCATATACATATAAGATATATTATATATATTGCAGCGGAAAGTTACTGTCATTTCAATTCATTACAAGTAAAATATAAACATTGCCTTTAATCCACAAAACTATTTACGGGTTCTTGTTTAGCTTTTCTTCATTCGGGACGCCAGTCTTCTAGTGCCAAGAAGCTTCAGTCCCATGCCTCTATTCTGTCGCTCTAACTCTTACCTGTCAACTGATATGCATACAAAAGTCAGCTTCGCTGAGTGAAATCTAGGTTTCTTTGTAAATAACTTTTTGTAAAGGTATTAGCTTTAGCAGTTGAAAATAGTTCTCGTCTATCAAGCATCAATACATACAGGCTATCACTTTATCAATACTTTATCATTTCTTTCCATTTCTCGTTATTTATTACTCTTCTTTATCCGTCAATTCTCTGTCATAATCGGTGCCTAGGCTCGCCTAGGACTTTACCGACACGCCAATTAAGGGCTTACAGTCGTACTCGATCGGGCCATTAATGTCATGCCAATTCAGGGCTTACAGACCTGCCTGTTCGAGCATTACTTTATCCGGCTGATGGCACAACAAATGCAACCCTCCTTTAGCCATTGCTTGCAAGTCTTTACTTTATCCCTTGCCTGCAGGACTTTACTTGCAAGACTTTACTTTATCCAGGTACACGTTATGGGCCACATAACTTTTCTTTACGTTTCACTTTCTTATTTAAGTTATATATATAATATAACACAACACATCTCGAAGGCAATCCATCACTACAAGGTTATATCTCAATAAGGAAAAACACGTTATCAATTCGTTAGAAAATCCCGTTTCCCATATAAGATAGTAAGTAAAACTTTACTCTAAAAGAACTGGTCATAAAAAGGTATATATATTAGTATGCATACCGCCCCAAAACATTTAAAGCATGTATAAAATAGGGGATCTAGAACTCATCTGAACTCGTCCAAGTAGCATAAATTCTAAGTCACTTAGGCTATAGCCTGAATACTCTAGCTGCACGAAAGTTAACATGCAAAAACGTCATTTTCTTCATAGTTTCGCCCATAGTTTCGCTACAGCGAAACTGCAGTTTCGCTGACAGTTTCGCTGGGCAGCACTTCTGCTAGTTTCGCTAGGCAGATTCGCTGCCTTGAGCGCCCAACTTTCGTTGGAATTCCCTAGTCTCGTAGAGTCTATAGGTCAGTCTGGTTCTTAGCGAGATTACCGGCGAAACTGTAGTTTCGCCTGAGCGAAACTGTAGTTTCGCTGAAATTTCTCCTAGTCTCGCTGAATGAGTTCACAGTTTCGCTGGTTGAATGCTTAAATTCGCTGGATCGGGGCCCAGTTTCGCTGGATGAACAGAAACTAAGATCCAGCCCATTTTTAAACCCAAAATCTTAACTTTTTACGTCCAAATCCTTGGTTTACCTTCCATGAAACCAAATCTAAGCTTTTTACACGTTTTCATACGTAACAATTCGACCTTTATGTGTTTCTTTAAACTTTTCAAAACCCCAAAACCCTAGAATCCGGGTTTGATCTACAGAAGGCCTTAGGGGCCGATTCTTACCTTGTTTTGTTGCTCTTTCCTTGTGTTTTGATGCTCCAATCCACCA
Organism: Flaveria linearis; assembly: GCA_024085815.1. Taxonomy (NCBI): domain Eukaryota; kingdom Viridiplantae; phylum Streptophyta; class Magnoliopsida; order Asterales; family Asteraceae; genus Flaveria; species Flaveria linearis. Next base: position 18,251,826 of record CM044012.1, read on the forward strand.
GAACTTCAATCCTTCAAACCTTCAAGCTCCAAATCTTGAATTTCTTCACTTTCTCTCTCTACTTTCTCTCTCTACTTTCTCTCTCTACTTTCTCTCTCTACGAATTTGGTGGCTAGGGTTTGAAATGGTGGAAGATGGAGCTGCTCATGCATGTTTAAGGGCTGATTAGGGCCATTAAACCCATCAAGTCTAGCCCATTAAGGCTAATTTGATCCATAGCCCACTAATGTACCCCTTTATTTCTTAAATTAACCCTTAAAAGCCCATTATTATTAAACGGCTCATTTTGGGAAATTTCGGGGTGTTACAAGTCTCCCCCCTTATTTAGGTTTTGTCCTCGAAACCTGCTTCGTCGTTAAACAGATCGGGGTATTTACGTCTCATTTCCTCCTCGGATTCCCAGGTGGCATCCGACCCCTTTCGATGTTTCCATTTTACCTTGACTTGCTTGACTACTCTATTTCTCAATTGTTTCTCCTTCCGGTCCAGTATAACCACTGGTTGTTCTACATAGTTCAGCTTCTCGTCCACCTCGATGTCATCTAGAGGTACGACTGCCTCATTCGGTGCTAAACATTTCCTTAAGTGCGACACATGAAAGGTAGGGTGAATCCCACTTAACTCTTCTGGAAGGTCTAGCCTGTAAGCTACATCCCCAACTCGTGCTAGTACCTCGAATGGTCCAATGAACCTGGGACTCAGTTTCACCCTCTTCCTAAATCGGATGATTCCCTTCCATGGTGACACTTTTAGCATTACCCTGTCACCCATGCTGAACTCTATCGGTCTCCTTCTTCTGTCGGCGTATGACTTTTGTCTATCCTTGGCAGCCTTCATATACGCCTAGATTTTCTCCAACTTTTCCGTTGTGGTTTCCACGACTTCTAAGCTTCCTAGCTCCTTCTGTCCGACATCACCCCAACAAATAGGAGTTCTGCACCGTCGACCGTACAATAACTCATACGGGGCATCTTAATACTGGCGTGGTAGCTGTTTTTATAAGAGAACTCTGCTAGTGGCAAGTGATCATCCCAGTTACCACCAAATTCGATAACGCATGCCCGAAGCATATCCTCCAGGGTCTGGATCGTTCTTTCCGATTGCCCATCGGTCTGCGGGTTGTATGCGGTACTAACATGCAACCTCGCACCCATCTCTTCATGGAACTTTTTCCAAAACTTTGAGGTGAACCGCGTATCCCTATCTGAAACAATCGATACGGGCATACCATGTCGCGCCACAATTTCTCGGATAAATAGTTCAGCAAGCTTTTCTGAACTGATTGCCTCCTTAATTGGCAGGAAATACGCACTTTTAGTCAGTCTATCAACAACCACCCATATCGCGTCACGGCCTTTTGTCGTGCGGGGTAGTTTGGTGATGAAGTCCATGGTAACATGTTCCCACTTCCACTCTGGCACTTCTAATGGCTGAACATAACCATAAGGTCTTTGGTGCTCAGCCTTCACCCGTAGGCACGTGAGACATTTATTTACATACGCAACCACATCTCTCTTCATCCCAGGCTACCAATAATCTTTCTTCAAATCGTGGTACATCTAATTTGCGCCTGGATGTATTGAGTAGCGGGTCTTGTGCGCTTCGTCCATAATCTTTTCCCGCAAGTCACCATGCTTCGGAACCCATATCCTGCCATGGAAGGTCTTAACACCTAAGGTGTTCCCTACCAATTCATCCGCTTTTCCCACCATCCTTTCCTTATTGATTTGCTGCTCTTTTAAAGCGTCCATTTGAGCTTTGCTTATCATCCTCATAACATCTGGGGTCACTACTAGTTGGCACGCCTTCACCCGGATCGGTTCATATCCTTCCTTTTGGCTCAGGGCATCGGCTACCACGTTCGCCTTACCCGGTGATAATGGATTTCACAGTTGTAATCCTTTATCAGCTCCAACCACCTCCTCTGTCTCATATTGAGGTCTTTCTGCTCAAAGAAATATTTCAGACTTTTGTGGTCGGTAAATATGGCGCACTTAGTTCCATACAAATAGTGTCTCCAGATCTTCAATGCGAACACTACTGCGGCAAGTTCCAAATCATGAACCGGGTAGTTAACCTCCGTGTCGTTTAACTGTCTGGATGCGTAATCTATAACCTTTCCTATTTGCATCAACACACAGCCTAACCCGCAGTAAGAAGCATCGGAGTATACCGTTAGGTCTTCATCTCCCTCCGGTAGGGTTAGCACAGGAGCTTTGGTTAGTCTATTCTTCAACTCCTGAAACGCATCTTCTTGTTCTTTTCCCCAATCGAACACCACATTCTTCCTCGTTAACCTTGTCAACGGGGAAGCTATCTTTGAGAAGTCTTTGATGAACCTCCTATAGTAGCCAGCCAATCCCAAGAAACTACGGATTTCAGATGGCATCCTCGGGGAATTCCATTGCTTAACTGCCTCGACTTTTGCTGGATAACCATAACTCCCTCGAAATTTATAATGTGCCCTAAAAACTGCACCTCCCGTAGCCAGAAGGCACATTTAGAGAACTTCGCATATAGTTTCTCCCTTCGTAAAGTTTCTAACACCTCCTTGATATGACAAGCGTGGTCTCCCTCATTCTTTGAGTATATCAAAATGTCGTCAATAAAGACTATCACTGATCTGTCCAACATCGTGCGACACACGCGATTCATTAAGTCCATGAATGCCGCAGGAGCATTGGTTAGCCCGAAAGACATAACCAGGAACTCATAGTGGCCATAGCGCGTTTGGAAGGCCGTCTTTAGGATATCTTGCTCCCTTACCTTCAGTTGATGATATCCGGATCGGAGATCTATTCGGAGAACCAACTTGCCCCTTGCAATTGATCAAAACAGATCATCTATCCGGGGTAGAGGGTATCGATTCTTCACGGTCAGCTTATTCAACTCCCTGTAATCTATACACATCCTCATGCTGCCATCCTTCTTTTTCACAAACAGCACGGGAGCACCCCACGGAGAAATACTGGGCCTAATGAATCCCTTGTCAAGGAGTTCCTGCAGTTGTGACATTAGCTCCTTCATCTCGGACGGAGCTAGGCGGTAGAGTGCTTTGCCAATGGGTTGGGCTCCTGACAGTAAGTCAATCTGAAACTCTATCTCTCTATCTGGTGGTACTCCTGGCAGATCCTCCGGGAATACGTCAGGAAAGTCCCGCACCACTGGTACATCGGCAACTCTTTCGCTTTATCTTTAACATCCTTGACATACGCTAGATAAGCTCCACACCCTCGCCTCATACATTTCTCCGCCTTGATCATGGAAATGATCCTTGGAACCTTACAATCGTTATCACCGTAGATCGTAACCGAACTACCATCTGGAGCCGTTAATCGGATCATCTTCTGTTGGCATACTATGTTAGCATCGTGGGCCGCTAGCCAATCCATCCCTAGTACGACATCGAATCCTCCTAAGGGCATAACAAACAATCGTGCGGGAAAGTAATGGCCTCCTAGTTTAATGTGGCAATCCTCTATCATCCTGACTATTCTAATGGACTTACCATCGACTGTTTCTACTTCGAAGGCATCATCTATTTCCTTAGTTTGGACATCTAGTGTAGCACAGAAGGATACAGATACGGAACTCTTACTGGCACCACTATCAAATAATATGGAGGCGCAAACATCATTGACAAGGAACGTACCTGAAACTACGTCCGGGTCCTTCCTTGCTTCTTTCTTGTTCATGGTGAAAGCCCTTGCCTTGACCTTGGGCTTTCCATCATCCCCCTTGTCATCACCCCTGCTCGTGCCCGAGCTTCCCGGCTTGGCTTTCTTGCAATCCCTGCTGTAGTGCCCCGACTCATGGCAATTAAAGCACTCGTTTACTTCCGGGCACTCCCTAGCCATATGACCCGTTTTCCCACACCGGTAGCACCCATGGCTACCCAATCGGCACTCTCCGGGATGCCTCCTCCCACACTTCCCACAGTTCTTAACTTCCTCGATCCCCTTCACAACCATCTGTTTTGCATCCACCCTTGCTTTCTTGTTCCCCGGTTGGTGGCCACCACTTCCATATCTCTTCCTATTGTTATTCCAAGCCTTCTTCGTCTCACCCACTATCACCGGCCTGCGATGATCGTACAACCTTCCACTGAGGTCCACCGCTGATCTAAAAGTACCAGGTCGGGCAGTGACCATGTCCCTACGAATGTCCAGAGGCAGCCCTCATGTACCTCTTGATTCTCTTGGATTCGGGAGTCACCAAGTCAGGCACCAGACGTGCCATTTCATTGAATTTTGTAGTGTACTCCTGGTGAGTCATATTTCCAGCCTCCAAACTCATGAACTCTTGCTCAATCTTGTCAAGCTCTCTTTCCGGGTAGTACTCCTCTATCACCACCTCTTCATCTCCGGCCACTTCACCCTTTCAATGGCCTCCTCTCCGTAAGCTCAACAATGTTATCCCACCAACACAATGCTGGATCCAAAAGGGAATGGGAAGCAAACTTCACCTTTTGGTTTTCACGGCACTCACTGATCTTCAGTACGGCCTCCATTTCCCTGATCCAACGCTGGGCAGTGGCAGCGTTACCAGTACCATCAATGTTGGGGGCCTACACCTCTGAAAATCACCGTAGCTGCACCCCTTCGCCCTCTCTTCCACCTCGGGACCATCATGGTTACCCAACGATCTCCCTTGTCGCTCAACTCCTCAGTCTCGACCGCTCCCTTCCTATCCACCTTCTCGGAAGCTGTACTCTTCTTACTGTCGCCCTTAACCTGCTCCACAAATTCCGTAAGCAGAGCGGGCATCACTCCAGAGAGGACTTGATGCACCTCTTGGCAATAGCTTCCTTCACTGTCTCCTTCAGTTTTGCCTGGTCAGTAGTGAGCCCCTCGGCTCCCATTTCTAACTCAACCTCCACTTTTTTAACCGCTCCTCGACCGGCTTTCTGGTTGACCTTTTCGTTGGCTTCACCGTTGCACTTGCAGTTTCCTTTGCCTTAGTCGGGGGCCTTCCCCTAGTGCTTCTCCGGGTGACCATTGTTGGGACTTCTTTCTTTGGTGCCATTCTTTCTACTTCCTATAAGATTCAGAATGTTAATATGGTCTTTCAAGGCAAGTTCAGTTCACGACAAGTTTTGTAAATTTTTAATAACAGTGGCCAGTTGTGATTAACTACTTACAGAACTTCTCGCGCCATAAACTTTCCTATCCTGAACCACACCAACACCGAACCTACTATACCTAGTCTATGCACGTATAAGTCACATAAATTCAGATAGGTGTCCCAGATAACTTTATCATACTCTACCTTGGCTCTTACTTAATAAGAAGGCACTATCCCTCGAATAATACCTACAACATACTTTGTTACCTCTTGGCATGGAGCTTCTTGGACTGGCATCCTTGACACTTTGTAACGCCCGAAAATTTTCTGATCGAGTCAGATGATAGTGATGGGCTCGGATGAAAACCATTTAATGAATATGGAGTGGTTGCGGGTATTACACCGAGTTAACCCTCCGGTCACGAGTTAACGAATTTGGGGTCCCGGAACGCCTGGCATATAAATAGATGGATCAGCTGAGCAACTCTCATTTTCACTCAAACGTCATTCTAGAGAGAGAAAGTGTAGAGAGAGAAAGTGCCGGATCAAAGCTCGGGTGGTCAAGAATCGAAGGCTAGTGTTTGTGGACTCCAAAACTACAAGAATCAAGGTAAGAAACGTATCTAAATTGCCACATTTGGTGAAAAACCCGAGTTTGGGGTTTTTGGGGTTTCTAGTGGCAAAAATCGCCCAAAACACACGTTTTAGGGTAATAAACCGTGTAAGAAGCTTAGATATAGCTTCCTGGATGATAATGCAAGGGTTTGGGTGGAAAGGATTGGATTTTTGGGCTAAAACGAGCTGATTCGTAAATTTCAGCTCGTTCTGCGAATTAAGGTCTCGTCCAGCGAAACTGTAAGTTCGTCCAGCGAAACTGGAGGAACCTACAGCGAAGTTACAGTTTCGCTGCAGCGAACTACATATTCGCCTGAGCGAAACTATGGTTTCGCTGATGACTATGCCAATGTCCAAGTTGACCTTAGATATTGCGAAACTAGGGAATTCCAACGAAAGTTGGGCGCTTGAGTTAGCGAATCTGTCCAGCGAAACTGGCGGATTGCTGGCCAGCGAAATTAGCAGCGAAACTGCTAATTCGCCTGGCGAAATTACGGGCGAAACTACCTGCGAAATTAGTGGCGAAATTAGGCAGAAATTAACTCTTTTGAGTGATTACTTATCTGCAGGCAGTGTAGTGTGACCCCGCGTCTTAAAGGCTTGATTGAGAAGCTGCTTGTCAAGCACAGGTGAGTTCTAGGACCCCTCATTTACTTGTTTTAAATGGTTTTGGGGCTGGAACACATATAAACTGGTTTAATGATGTATGTATGTATGACCCGTTTGGGTATAATGTTGTGTTATACGTCTAAGGTATGATTGTGGACTCGACATGTTATGTAAGGTCTTAGTATGAGTCCCCACGGTCTTGGAAGGACAGTTAGTGCTACTGCACCAGGATAACACATAGTAAGTGCCTAGTGATGATTGATGATGTAGGCTATGTATGCACGAGGTTATGTATGATGAGGATGATGATGCATGTATGATGTTAAGTATGACGATGTAAGTGTGATGATGATGACGATGTATGTACGATGAATGTATGACGATGTATGTATGATGCTATGTATGATGATGTATGTATGGTGTGTGTGTTGTTCCTATAATAATGATGTATGAATATCTTTCCATGACTTTACGTATTAACGAACGAACAAAGTATTATGTAACGTAAAGTGAAAGATAACGAAAGAGGAACACGATGATGAATGCATGTATTAACGAATGAACGAATGAATGAATGATGATGAATACATGCATTAATGAACGAACGAATTATGTCTTGCAAGCATTGAATAACGCGATTGGTCCTTCTATGTGATTGACCATGGTCATGGTACCTCTATCGCTTACCTCTAGTACCGGGCATACGCTCCCGTCATATGTTGATTACGGCCCGGTAGCTAAGACTGATTGGGGTGTAGCATATGGTATTGGTACAATTCACCTTTCAATGTGCGCAAGTAAGTATGAACGGGATTCTTGTCATTCGACCACCGTAATCATAGCCAAGTGCTATGAAGTGGGTAAAGCCTGACAGAATCCATACGAGAAGTTAAAGATGATGATATATAACGAATGATGAAGATAATAATGAATATTATCTCTGTGTACGTATGATGTTTGAACGCATGCACGAAAGGATACTTTTAAATAAGTAAAAGTATGTTTTATTATAAAACTAGAACTCACTCAGCAACGCTGACTTTTTATGTGTTTCCAGTTGGCAGGTAGCGTTGCTGGGGATGGCACGAGGCGGCTACTCAGCTCTTTTGGGATGGCATTCTCCATTTAATAATGATGCAACGTCATGCGTTGTGGGTCTATAACGCACGCAACTCATCACGTTGCATGCCATTATGAGATTTCTTGAGTATTCCCCCGGAAGGGATTATTTAAGAAATCTTCTTTAGATTTTGATAAGTTCGCCACGCATTGGGTGCGTGTGCGTAGCACATGCAACGAAATATGTTGCAGGTGTGTGTCAAGAATATTCCGTCAGAGTTCCGATGTACGGAATTACTTAAGGAATATTCTTTAGTATAAAAATTATAAACTTTAAATGTTTGAACTTGATATCTCCTCTAGAGGTCGCTGTATGATCTTAGGAGGAGAGACAAAGTAGAGAAAGCTTCATTTTGTAATCGAGTCAATGATGTAATGACTATTATTAATGAATGAGAATGTATATATATTTTATCATTTCCGCTGCGTTATTTTATGATTATATACATTATGTATGCTTTATGTGCGATGAACCACCAACAGTAGGGCGCCCGGGAGCGGGGCCTTACAAGTTGGTATCAGAGCAAAAGTTTAAGTAAAATGGGTAAAATTTTCATAATAAACCTAAACTTAAACTGAGAATGGGATAGGGAGAATGAGAATGCCATCTGAGTAGCTGCGTGCCATCAGGTATTTTCTTAAAGTTAATTAAAGTATGTGCGTGTGAAATGTGGTTATGTGTGCTGTTAGATTTAGATACCGGTGTAGTCAGGAAGGGTAATGCTTGGGGTACGAAAAGTGGAGTAAGTGACTAATCACAACTGGCCACTGTAATTAGTAACTTACTGTACTTGACATAAACTGAGCTATTTCCTTGAATGACCGTGTTGGTATTTGAACCTTTCAGTGTGAGATAGAAGATGGTCGGTGGTAGATCATCTAAAGCCCCACTTGGTGGAGGCAGTGGCGGAAGTGGTGTGGAACCACGAGCCACAAGAGGAGCCTAGACAAGAGAAAAAGGTTCCTGAAGAACCTAATACTACACCTTCGGGGGAAAGGGATGAGAGTGATGATTTTAGGGCCTCGTGAAGGAGGCAGTTGTCGAGGAGGTGCACCAGGTTATGCAGACGATCTTACCGTCTGTAATGACAGAAGTGTTAAAGGCAGTACGTGAGGATGAGAGACGGGGGAGAAATCAGTCCTCCGGTGGACAACAACAGCAGGGGCAGAAACGGTATTGTCCGATGATGAGGAGGAAGAACAGGTACGGGAGACAGCCGGGGCTGTGATTACGGGAAATTCATGAGGTGCAAGCCCCCAACTTTCGATGGGTCTGGTACTGCTACTGATGCTCACCAATGGGTGATGGAGATGGAAGCTGTCCTCGATATCAGTGATTGCCAGGAGGACAAGAAGGTGAAGTTTGCCACCCACTCTTTTACAGGGTCGGCTTTATGCTGGTGGAAAAATATAGTCCAAGCCGAGGGTAGCAGGGCTATAGGGAAGATGAAGTGGGCTGAGTTGAAAAGGTTGGTGATCGAGGAATTCAGTCCTCGACGGGAAATGGATAGGATAGAGAGAGAGTTCCTGCAGTTGGAGGCGGGGACGATGACCCACCAACAATATACCACTAAGTTTAACGAGTTGGCGCTGTTGGTGCCAGAGCAGGTGACGCCGGTGTCTCGAAAGATCAACCGGTATATTCAAGGGTTGCCAGCCGAAATCCGTTGGCATTTGATTTGCTCGACCAAGCACTTTCAGGTCGGCGGTGGATTTGGCGGGGAGGTTGTACGATAAGCGCGTGGCGTTGGTGAAGGCTGAGGGTGGAAGAAGGCAGGTGGAGAGAAGGGTTGGCAGGGAAAGAGGTTTGGTCGAGGTGATACCTCGACAAGTAATAAAAGGCAAGGGTAGACGACCGCCGAGTGGTCGTGAAGGGAGCAGGGTTGAGGAAATGTGTACAGTGTGGGAAAGAGCACTCGGGGGAGTGCAAGTGGGGATCCAACCTCTGCTTTAAGTGTGGAAGACGGGACATATATCAAGGGATTGCCGGATGGGCAAGTGTTTTAACTGTGGGGAAAGTGGTCATATGAGCCGAGATTGCAAGAAGCCGAGGGCTGAGGGCTCTGGGGAGAAGAAGACGGGAGGAGAAGCACCGAGGGCAAAGGCTAGGGCGTTCACGATGACGCAAGAGGAAGCTAGAACGGACCCTGACGTTGTGTCCGGTACGTTCCTGATAAACCAAATTTTAGCCTCTGTGTTATTTGATTCGGGTGCCAGTAGGAGCTTTATTTCTACTACCTTCTGTGCTAAACTGCCTGTTAGGAGGAAATGCCTTGATAAGTCCTTTGACGTAGAAACCGCTATTGGTAAGTCCACTAGGGTTACGGATGTGATAGAGGGCTGTACTATAGAATTAGAGGGCCATAGGTTTGCTGCCATGTTACATGTGATGCCTCTAGGAGGATTCGATGTAGTGTTAGGAATGGACTGGTTAGCAACCTACGAAGCGAATATCGTGTGCCGAAGGAAGATGATTAAACTGACGGCGACCGACGGAAGTCCGGTGACAATATATGGCGATCGAGTTACGACGATTCCAAGGTGATCTCGATGGCGGTGGCGGGAAAGTGTATGAGGCGTGGATGTAGCGCCTACTTATGTTATGTAAAGAATGTAGAGACGCCAACACCACAGCTATGCGATGTACCAGTGGTGTGTGACTTTCCAGATGTGTTTCCCGAAGACTTATCGGGTTTGCCACCAGACCGAGAGATCGAGTTCCAGATCGACCTGATACCGGGTGCCCAACCTGTCGCAAAAGCACCGTATCGCTTGGCTCCGACGGAGATGAAAGAGTTGATGGAGCAGTTGCAGGAGCTGCTGGATAAGGGGTTTATCCGACCGAGTATCTCACCTTGGGGTGCTCCGGTTCTGTTCGTGAAAAAGAAGGACGGTAGTATGAGAATGTGCATTGACTACCGCGAGCTGAATAAGCTGACGGTGAAGAACAGATACCCCTTACCAAGGATCGATGACTTGTTTGACCAACTTCAGGGTGCCAGTTGGTTTTCCAGGATAGATCTTCGATCGGGCTACCATCAACTGAAGGTGAGGGAGCAGGATATCCCTAAAACAGCCTTTCGTACGCGCTACGGTCACTACGAGTTTCTGGTCATGTCTTTTGGGTTGACCAATGCGCCGGCTGCTTTTATGGATTTGATGAACCGAGTGTGTCGGCCAATGTTAGATAAATCAGTGATTGTGTTCATCGATGATATCCTGATTTATTCGAAAAGTGAGACAGAGCATGCCGACCACATTCGGGAAGTGTTGGAAACGTTGAGAAGGGAGAAATTGTACGCCAAGTTCTCCAAATTGCGCCTTTTGGTTACGCGAGGTGCAATTTCTGGGCCACGTAGTGAATGCAGAAGGGATAATGGTGGACCCAGCAAAGGTTGAGGCCGTGATGCAATGGAAGTCACCGAAGACGCCAACCGAGATTCGCAGCTTCTTGGGGCTGGCGGGCTACTATAGAAGATTTATTCAAGACTTCTCCAAGATAGCCTCACCTTTGACAAAATTGACTCGCAAGGATGTAAAGTTCGTGTGGGGTCGAGAACAGGAGGACGCTTTTGAGGAATTAAAGACGAGACTGACACAAGCTCCTGTCTTGACATTGCCCGAGGGAAATGAAGACTTGGTGGTCTATTCGGATGCATCCTATTCTGGGCTAGGTTGCGTATTGATGCAACGCGGAAAGGTTATAGCCTATGCATCTCGACAACTGAAGACCACGAAGTCAATTATCCCACGCACGATCTAGAACTAGCTGTGGTGGTTTTTCGCGTTGAAGATTTGGCGACACTATCTATACGGGACGAAGTGCACCATCTTCACGGACCACAAGAGCTTGAAGTACTTCTTCGAGCAGAAAGATCTGAACATGAGGCAGAGGCGGTGGTTGGAGCTGATAAAAGATTATGATTGTGAAATCCATTACCACCCGGGTAAGGCCAACGTGGTGGCTGATGCCCTTAGCCGGAAGGAAAGGCCCGAACCGATTCGGGTGAAGGCTTGCCAGCTGATTATGACCTCAGACGTGATGACGCAGGTTAAGGAGTTCCAAGACGAGGCTTTGAAGGAAGATCGTCTAAACTCCGAAAGGATGAGAGGTCTAGTTACAGAACTGGGTGAGAACACTCTAGGTGTTAAGACCCGATTTGGGCGAGTGTGGATTCCTCGGTACGGGGATCTACGTGGAAGATTATGGATGAGGCTCATAAGACTCGATATTCCATTCACCCCGGTGCTACCAAGATGTACCAAGACATGAAGAAAGACTATTGGTGGCCAGGCATGAAGCGTGATGTGGTGGAATATGTGAGTAAGTGCCTGACTTGTTCACAGGTAAAGGCCGAGCACCAGAAACCGTACGGGAAGATCCAACCATTGGATATACCCGAGTGGAAGTGGGAGCACATCACCATGGACTTTATTACGAAGCTACCACGTACCCCAAAAGGGTATGATGCTATATGGGTGATAGTTGACCGATTGACGAAGAGTGCCCACTTTCTACCAATCCGCGAGACGTATTCATCTGAAAGATTAGCGGATCTATTCATCAAAGAAATTGTAGCTTGTCATGGCGTACCGGTGTCTATTGTGTCTGACCGTGACACCCGGTTCACCTCCAAGTTTTGGAAGAGATTTCATGATGCAATGGGGACGAGGCTACATATTAGTACGGCATATCATCCTCAGACAGACGGTCAGTCTGAGAGAACGATCCAAACACTCGAAGACATGCTTCGGGCGTGCGTGATCGATTTTGGAGGAAGTTGGGACGATCACCTGCCGTTAGCAGAATTCTCGTACAATAACAGTTACCATGCCAGTATTGGCATGCCACCTTACGAGATGTTATACGGTAGGAAATGTAGGACGCCCGTATGTTGGGGAGACATTGGACAGAAGGAACTGGGAGGCGTCGAGGTAGTGGAAGCAACGACTGAAAAGTTAGAAAAGATCAAAGCCTTCATGAAGGCGGCGAAAGACAGACAAAAGTCGTATGCTGACAAGAGGCGAAGACCGATAGAGTTCAAGGTCGGGGATCGAGTCATGTTAAAGGTTTCGCCTTGGAAGGGAATCATTAGGTTCCGAAGCGGGAAAACTGAGCCCGCATAGGCCCTTTCCGAATTATCGCCCGTGTAGGAGAGGTGGCCTATAGGTTGGAGCTACCAGATGAGCTGAGTGGAATTCACCCGACCTTCCACGTATCTCATCTGAGGAAATGTTTAGCCGATGAAGATATGGTCGTTCCGCTGGAGGATATCGAAGTAGACGAACGGCTCAACTATGTGGAGCAACCAGTGGCGATCATTGATAGAAAAGAGAAACGGCTAAGAAACAAAGTGGTTCCTCTTGTGCGCGTACAGTGGAAGCACAGGAAGGGATCGGAGTCTACGTGGGAGACTGAAGAAGAGATGAGACAGCATTACCCACATTTGTTCGAAGAGTGACAGGTTTCGGGGACGAAACCTAAATAAGGGGGGTGGACTTGTAACGCCCGGAAAATTTTCTGATCGAGTCAGATGATAGTGATGGGCTCGGATGAAAACCATTTAATGAATATGGAGTGGTTGCGGGTATTACACCGAGTTAACCCTCCGGGTCACGAGTTTAACGAATTTGGGGTCCCGGGAACGCCTGGCATATAAATAGATGGATCAGCTGAGCAACTCTCATTTTCACTCAAACGTCATTCTAGAGAGAGAAAGTGTAGAGAGAGAAAGTGCCGGATCAAAGCTCGGGTGGTCAAGAATCGAAGGCTAGTGTTTGTGGACTCCAAAACTACAAGAATCAAGGTAAGAAACGTATCTAAATTGCCACATTTGGTGAAAAACCCGAGTTTGGGGTTTTTGGGGTTTCTAGTGGCAAAAATCGCCCAAAACACACGTTTTAGGGTAATAAACCGTGTAAGAAGCTTAGATATAGCTTCCTGGATGATAATGCAAGGGTTTGGGTGGAAAGGATTGGATTTTTGGGCTAAAACGAGCTGATTCGTAAATTTCAGCTCGTTCTGCGAAATTAAGGTCTCGTCCAGCGAAACTGTAAGTTCGTCCAGCGAAACTGGAGGAACCTACAGCGAAGTTACAGTTTCGCTGCAGCGAAACTACATATTCGCCTGAGCGAAACTATGGTTTCGCTGATGACTATGCCATGTCCAAGTTGACCTTAGATATTGCGAAACTAGGGAATTCCAACGAAAGTTGGGCGCTTGAGTTAGCGAATCTGTCCAGCGAAACTGGCGGATTGCTGGCCAGCGAAATTAGCAGCGAAACTGCTAATTCGCCCGGCGAAATTACGGGCGAAACTACCTGCGAAATTAGTGGCGAAATTAGGCAGAAATTAACTCTTTTGAGTGATTACTTATCTGCAGGCAGTGTAGTGTGACCCGCGTCTTAAAGGCTTGATTGAGAAGCTGCTTGTCAAGCACAGGTGAGTTCTAGGACCCCTCATTTACTTGTTTTAAATGGTTTTGGGGCTGGAACACATATAAACTGGTTTAATGATGTATGTATGTATGACCCGTTTGGGTATAATGTTGTGTTATACGTCTAAGGTATGATTGTGGACTCGACATGTTATGTAAGGTCTTAGTATGAGTCCCCACGGTCTTGGAAGGACAGTTAGTGCTACTGCACCAGGATAACACATAGTAAGTGCCTAGTGATGATTGATGATGTAGGCTATGTATGCACGAGGTTATGTATGATGAGGATGATGATGCATGTATGATGTTAAGTATGACGATGTAAGTGTGATGATGATGACGATGTATGTACGATGAATGTATGACGATGTATGTATGATGCTATGTATGATGATGTATGTATGGTGTGTGTGTTTCCTATAATAATGATGTATGAATATCTTTCCATGACTTTACGTATTAACGAACGAACGAAGTATTATGTAACGTAAAGTGAAAGATAACGAAAGAGGAACACGATGATGAATGCATGTATTAACGAATGAACGAATGAATGAATGATGATGAATACATGCATTAATGAACGAACGAATTATGTCTTGCAAGCATTGAATAACGCGATTGGTCCTTCTATGTGATTGACCATGGTCATGGTACCTCTATCGCTTACCTCTAGTACCGGGCATACGCTCCCGTCATATGTTGATTACGGCCCGGTAGCTAAGACTGATTGGGGTGTAGCATATGGTATTGGTACAATTCACCTTTCAATGTGCGCAAGTAAGTATGAACGGGATTCTTGTCATTCGACCACCGTAATCATAGCCAAGTGCTATGAAGTGGGTAAAGCCTGACAGAATCCATACGAGAAGTTAAAGATGATGATATATAACGAATGATGAAGATAATAATGAATATTATCTCTGTGTACGTATGATGTTTGAACGCATGCACGAAAGGATACTTTTAAATAAGTAAAAGTATGTTTTATTATAAAACTAGAACTCACTCAGCAACGCTGACTTTTTATGTGTTTCCAGTTGGCAGGTAGCGTTGCTGGGGATGGCACGAGGCGGCTACTCAGCTCTTTTGGGATGGCATTCTCCATTTAATAATGATGCAACGTCATGCGTTGTGGGTCTATAACGCACGCAACTCATCACGTTGCATGCCATTATGAGATTTCTTGAGTATTCCCCCGGAAGGGATTATTTAAGAAATCTTCTTTAGATTTTGATAAGTTCGCCACGCATTGGGTGCGTGTGCGTAGCACATGCAACGAAATATGTTGCAGGTGTGTGTCAAGAATATTCCGTCAGAGTTCCGATGTACGGAATTACTTAAGGAATATTCTTTAGTATAAAAATTATAAACTTTAAATGTTTGAACTTGATATCTCCTCTAGAGGTCGCTGTATGATCTTAGGAGGAGAGACAAAGTAGAGAAAGCTTCATTTTGTAATCGAGTCAATGATGTAATGACTATTATTAATGAATGAGAATGTATATATATTTTATCATTTCCGCTGCGTTATTTTATGATTATATACATTATGTATGCTTTATGTGCGATGAACCACCAACAGTAGGGCGCCCGGGAGCGGGGCCTTACACACTTGGTCCCATTATCTGTTTATGTTTAGGTTTACAAAAACAGTTTTCCCAAATCTCTTAAACATTGGCTCTAATACCAACTTGTAAGGCCCACCTTTCTCAGGGAAGCCTCACAGTTGGTCATTCACAGCAAAACATCGATTTAAAATAATCATTTACTCATATAATATAAGATATATATATATATATTATATATATATATTGCAGCGGAAAGTTACTGTCATTTCAATTCATTACAAGTAAAATATAAACATTGTCTTTAATCCACAAAACTATTTAGGGGTTCTTGTTTAGATTTTCTTCATTCGGGATGCCAGTCTTCTAGTGCCAAGAAGCTTCAGTCCGATGCCTCTATTCCGTCGCTCTAACTCTTACCTGTCAACTGATATGCATACAAAAGTCAGCTTCGCTGAGTGAATTCTAGGTTTTCTTTGTAAATAACTTTTTGAAAAGGTATTAGCTTTAGTAGTTGAAAATAGTTCTCGTCTATCAAGCATCAATACATACAGGCTATCACTTTATCGATACTTTATCATTTCTTTTCATTTCTCGTTATTTATTACTCTTCTTTATCCGTCAATTCTCTGTCACAATCGGTGCCTAGGCTCGCCTAGGACTTTACCGACACGCCAATTAAGGGCTTACAGTCGTATTCGATCGGGCCATTAATGTCATGCCAATTCAGGGCTTACAGACCTGCCTGTTTGAGCATTACTTTATCCGGGTGAGGGCACAACAAATGCAACCCTCCTTTAGCCATTGCTTGCAAGTCTTTACTTTATCCCTTGCCTGCAGGACTTTACTTGCAAGACTTTACTTTATCCAGGTACACGTTATGGGCCACGTAACCTTTCTTTACGTTTCACTTTCTTATTTAAGTATATATATATAATATAACACAACACATCTCGAAGGCAATCCATCACTACAAGGTTATATCTCAATAAGGAAAAACACGTTATCAATTCATTAGAAAATCCCGTTTCCCATATAAGATAGTAAGTAAAACTTTACTCTAAAAGAACTGGTCATAAAAAGGTATATATATTAGTATGCATACCGCCCCAAAACATTTAAAGCATGTATAAAATAGGGGATCTAGAAGTCACCTGAACTCGTCCAAGTAGCTTAAATTCTAAGTCACTTAGGCTATAGCCTGAATACTCTAGCTGCACGAAAGTTAACATGCAAAAACGTTATTTTCTTCATAGTTTCGCCCATAGTTTCGATACAGCGAAACTGCAGTTTCGCTGACAGTTTCGCTGGGCAGCACTTCTGCTAGTTTTGCTAGGCAGATTCGCTGCCTTGAGCACCCAACTTTCGTTGGAATTCCCTAGTCTCGCAGAGTCTATAGGTCAGTCTGGGTCTTAGCGAGATTACCGGCGAAACTATAGTTTGCTGAAATTTCTCCTAGTCTCGCTGAATGAGTTCACAGTTTCGCTGGTTGAATGCTTAAATTCACTGGATCAGGGCCCAGTTTCGCTGGATGAACAGAAACTCAGATCCAGCCCATTTTTAACCTAAATCTTAACTTTTTACGTCCAAATCCTTGGTTTACCTTCCATGAAACCAAATCTAAGCTTTTTACACGTTTTCATACGTAAAAATTCGACCTTTATGTGTTTCTTTAAACTTTTCAAAACCCCAAAACCCTAGAATCCGGGTTTGATCTACAGAAGGCCTTAGGGGCCGATTCTTACCTCATTTTGTTGCTCTTTCCTGTGTTTTGATGCTCCAATCCACCAGAACTTCAATCCTTCAAACCTTCAAGCTTCAAATCTTGAATTTCTTCACTTTCTCTCTCTACGAATTTGGTGGCTAGGGTTTGAAATGGTGGAAGATGGAGCTGCTCATGCATGTTTAAGGGCTGATTAGGGCCCTTAAACCCATCAAGTCTAGCCCATTAGGGCTAATTTGATCCATAGCCCACTAACTTACCCCTTTATTTCTTAAATTAACCCTTAAAAGCCCATTATTATTAAATGGCTTGTTTCGGGAAATTTCGGGGCGTTACACTCCTACTTCTCGCATCCACATTTCTCACTGTTTTCAAAGTTTTGATGACATCAGCAACACTTCAACAGTTTTCACATCTAGCAACCAAAAGCAACTTCTTGCTTTTCGTGAGAATCCATTAACTAAATATGAGCCTTAGATTTGAATATAATAGACATGATTAAAACAGAATATTTTAATAAATCCATAGTCAATAAACAAGGCTGAAAGTGCATACATGTAAATTTATATATCATTTAATGTGTTCTAGAGTCCTAGTAGCCTATTTTGCTATGACAAACCTAATATATATCAAATCACATTTGTTCTTTTTCTTTCAAAGGCACAAACACACTAGATTCTCTTAGTTTATTATTTATTACTTATGTTATGTTAATTAACATCAATAAAACATTGCATCATATTACATCACACTAACAATATAATGACATTACATTATATTACAATTATAAATAAACTTATGTTATGTTAATTAACATCAATAAACATTGCATCATATTACATCACACTAACAATATAAT
>CM044012.1:18274818-18282318 GCA_024085815.1 Flaveria linearis
ACATTATTAGCTACCGGGCCGAAGTCATTAAATGAACAGCAAAACGTATACCCGGTACTAGAGGTAAGCGGTAGGGTTCCATACACATAAATACTTACTTGCACGCATTGAAAGGTTAATTGTACCAATACCATATGCTACACCTCGAACAGTCTTAGCTACCGGGCCGAAGTCAATCCATAGACAGCAAAACGTATTGCCACAGTACGGGCCGAGGTCAACAAATGAACAACAAACATATGCCACGTACTGGGCCGAAGTCTATGGAGGGACAGCAAAACATAGTGCCACGGTACTAGAGGTAACGTCATTAGCTACCGGGCCGAAGTCAACATATGAACAACAAAACGTATGCCCGGTACTAAAGGTAAGCAGTAGAGGTACCATGACCATGGTCAATCACATAGAAGGACCAATCGCGTTATTCAATGCTTGCAAGACATAGCTCATTCGTTCATTAATGCATGTATTCATTATCATTCTTCATTTCGTTCATTCGTTAATACATGCATTCGTCATCATATTCCTCTTTCATTATCTTTCACTTTACGATACATAATACTTCATTAATTTATTTTCTCATTATTCGTAAAGTTTCAGAAAGATAAACATACACAATCACAAGGAACATACACACATCATAAGTATTCTTCATGCATTCATCCTCATACATTCATCCTCATACGTACATCATCATGCACAGCATCATACCTTACTTAACAATATTTTAATAATATTGTTAACAATAATATACTACTAATAATAATATTAGTAACGATTAGGGTTAATCATTCTCATCATTATATGCATGAGACATCATCATTTATTAACCCTAGTCAACCCCGGTCAAACCTCGAACTTCGAGCTTACTGGAAATTTCCTGAAAATTTCTAAGTGTCTAGGCGTTTTAGCACTATTGGTCGTATAACCCCCTGGTCGTATGAGCACTATTAGCCGTATGAGTCCTGCTGGACTTTTCCACCTAACACTTAGAATTATTCACTGGTCATACGACCTGGTCGTATGACCCCTGCTGGTCGTACCACTCTGGACTTAGAAACATATTCGGATCATACGACCACTGTTGGTCGTATGAGTCCACACTTAGAATTTTCATCATCATCATACGACCACTGTTGGTCGTATGAGTCCTGTGGGCCTCAGACTTGGAAATTCTCACATAATCATACGACCACTGTTGGTCGTATGAGCCCTATTGGCCTCATACTTAGAAAATATAACATATTCATACGACCACTGTTGGTCGTATGAGTCCTATTGGACTCATCAACACTTAGAAAATCCTGATCATACGACCACTGTTGGTCGTTTGAGCACTGCTGGACACATCAACTTTTCTTATTTATTCTAAGTCCCATTTTCAGACACATTAGCATCCTACTCATATGTCTAATTCATAATTCAAGTCCAGAACATCCAAAATGCCTATTTCTAAGCATATGCACATAAATTCTAAGCATAAATTTTAACATAAACATAAACATACATACAGTCATTCATACGGGTTTCGACCCAAACTTTTATAAAAACATCTTTACATGCATTTCCAGCCCCAAAACATTTAAAAACAGTAAAAACGGGGTCTAGAACTCACCTTAGTCGTCTTCTTCGAGTTTACACCCTTCAACCCGAACCTGCTCACTTGTTCTAACACCTAGAACACACACACCACACCACCCGAACACACAAGACACACTTATAAGCACCCACACGGTTCTAGAATTATCTAAAACTTCAAAAACTAGAGAATTCTTACCAAAAGCTTCCAAGTTCACAGGTTCTTCTTCAAAAATCCGAGGGTTTTCTGCTCCTGCTACTTTCTCTCTCTAAAAAGTTCGAATGAGTGAAATGCAGACAACATGGGTGGCCATTCCACCTTTTTGTGCCAAATAAATATAAACTTTGCATATTTGGCACTTTTAGTCCTTCCACAAGGTAGACTTTTATTTCTTTCCCCTTTCTTTCTATTTCATTCTTTTAATTTCTTTAATAAGAAATTACGGGTGTTACAAGTCCACCCCCTTATATAGGTTTCGTCCCCGAAACCTGTTATTCCTCAAACAGATGTGGGTAGTGTTGTCTCATCTCCTCTTCAGTCTCCCACGTAGACTCGGATCCCTTCCTGTGCTTCCACTGTACACGCACAAGAGGAACCACTTTATTCCTTAACCTCTTCTCCTTACGATCAATGATTGCCACTGGTTGCTCCACGTAGTTGAGCCGTTCGTCTACTTCAATATCCTCCAGTGGTACAACCATGTCTTCATCAGCTAAGCACTTCCTCAGATGAGATACATGGAATGTGGGATGAATTCCACTTAACTCATCTGGCAGTTCAAGTCGATAGGCCACCTCTCCTACTCGTGCGATAATTCGGAAAGGTCCTATGTACCTCGGGCTTAGCTTACCTCGTTTCCTGAATCTAATGATTCCTTTCCAAGGTGAGACCTTCAACATAACTCGGTCACCAACCTTGAACTCTATCGGCCTTCGCCTCTTGTCAGCATACGACTTTTGCCTATCTTTCGCCGCCTTCATGAAGGCTTTGATCTTTTCTAACTTTTCAGTCGTAGCTTCGACCACCTCAACACCTCCTAACTCTTTCTGCCCAATGTCTCCCCAACATACGGGCGTCCTACACCTCCTCCCGTATAGCATCTCGTAAGGTGGCATGCCAATGCTGGCGTGATAACTATTATTGTACGAGAATTCTGCTAACGGCAAGTGATTGTCCCAACTTCCTCCAAAGTCAATCACGCACGCCCGAAGCATATCTTCGAGTGTTTGGATCGTCCTCTCAGACTGACCGTCTGTCTGAGGATGATATGCCGTGCTAATATGTAGCCTCGTCCCCATTGCATCATGAAATCTCTTCCAAAACTTGGAGGTAAACCGGGTGTCACGGTCAGACACAATAGACACCGGTACGCCATGACGAGCTACAATTTCTTTAATGAATAGATCCGCCAATCTTTCAGATGAATACGTCTCGCGGATCGGTAGGAAGTGGGCACTCTTCGTCAATCGATCAACTATCACCCATATAGCATCATACCCTTTCGGGGTACGCGGTAACTTCGTGATGAAGTCCATGGTGATGTGTTCCCACTTCCATTCGGGTATATCCAACGGTTGGATCTTCCCGTAGGGCTTCTGGTGTTCCGCCTTCACTTGTAAGCAAGTCAAGCACTTACTTACGTACTCCACTACGTCGCGTTTCATGCCCGGCCACCAGTAGTCTTTCTTCATATCGTGGTACATTTTGGTAGCACCGGGGTGAATGGAGTACCGTGTCTTATGGGCCTCATCCATAATCCTACTACGTAGATCCCCGTATCGAGGAATCCACATTCGCCCAAATCGGGTCTTAACACCTAGAGTGTTCTCACCCAACTCCGTCACTAGACCTCTCATCCTTTCGGAGTTAAGACGATCTTCTTTCAAAGCCTCGTCTTGAAACTCCTTAACCTGTGTCATCACATCGGAGGTCATAATCAACTGATAAGCCTTCACCCGGATCGGCTCAGGCCTTTCTTTTCGGCTAAGGGCGTCAGCCACCACATTGGCTTTGCCCGGGTGGTAATGGATCTCACAATCATAATCTTTTATCAGTTCCAACCACCGCCTCTGCCTCATGTTTAGATCCTTCTGCTCGAAGAAATACTTCAAGCTTTTGTGGTCCGTGAAGATTGTGCACTTCGTCCCGTATAGATAGTGCCGCCAAATCTTCAACGCAAAAACCACCGCAGCTAGTTCTAGATCGTGTGTGGGATAGTTGACTTCGTGGGTCTTCAGTTGTCGAGATGCGTAGGCTATCACCTTTCCACGTTGCATCAACACACAACCTAGCCCAGAATAAGACGCATCCGAATAGACCACTAAGTCTTCACTTCCCTCAGGCAAAGTCAAGACAGGAGCTTGTGTTAGTTTTGCCTTCAACTCCTCAAAAGCCATCTCCTGCTCTCGACCCCACACGAATTTCACATCCTTACGAGTCAATTTTGTCAAAGGTGAGGCTATCTTTGAAAAGTCTTGAATAAACCTTCTATAATAGCCCGCCAATCCCAAGAAGCTACGAATCTCGGATGGCGTCTTTGGGGTTTCCATTGCATCACAGCCTCAACCTTTGCTGGGTCCACCATTATTCCTTCTGCATTCACTACGTGACCCAGAAATTGCACCTCGCGTAGCCAAAAGGCGCATTTGGAGAATTTGGCGTACAATTTCTCCCTTCTCAACGTTTCCAACACTTCCCGAATATGCCCAGCATGCTCTTTTTCACTTCTTGAATAAATCAAAATATCATCGATGAATACAATTACTGATTTATCCAGCATTGGTCGGCACACTCGGTTCATCAAATCCATAAAAGCAGCCGGCGCATTGGTCAACCCAAAAGACATAACAAGAAACTCGTAGTGACCATAGCGCGTACGAAAGGCTGTTTTAGGGATATCTTGTTCCTTCACCTTTAATTGATGGTAGCCAGATCGAAGATCTATCCTCGAGAACCAACTGGCACCCTGGAGTTGATCAAACAAGTCATCGATTCTTGGTAAGGGGTATCTGTTCTTCACCGTCAGCTTATTCAACTCGCGGTAGTCGATGCACATCCGCATACTACCATCCTTCTTCTTTACGAACAGAACCGGAGCACCCCAAGGTGAGATACTCGGTCGAATAAACCCCTTATCCAGCAGCTCCTGCAACTGATCCATCAATTCTTTCATCTCCGTCGGAGCCAAGCGATACGGTGCTTTCGCGACAGGTTGGGCACCCGGTATCAGGTCGATCTGGAATTCGATCTCTCGGTCAGGTGGCAAACCCGATAAGTCTTCGGGAAACACATCTGGAAAGTCACACACCACTGGCACATCGCATAGCTGTGGTGTTGGCGTCTCTACGTTCTTTACATAACATAAGTAGGCGCTGCATCCGCGCCTCATACACTTTCCCGCCACCGCCATCGAGATCACCTTTGGAATCGTCGTAACCCGATCGCCATAAATCGTCACCGGACTTCCGTCGGTCGCTGTCAGTCTAATCATCTTCTTTCGGCACACGATATTCGCTTCGTAGGTTGCTAACCAGTCCATTCCTAACACTACATCGAATCCTCCTAGAGGCATCACATGTAACATGGCAGCAAACCTATGGCCCTCTAATTCTATGGTACAGTCCTCTATCACATCCGTAACCCTAGTGGATTTACCAATAGCGGTTTCTACGTCAAAGGACTTATCCAGGCATTTACTCCTAACGGGCAGTTTAGCACAGAAAGTAGTAGAAATGAAACTCCTACTAGCACCAGAGTCAAATATCACAGAAGCAAGAGTTTGGTTTACTAGAAACGTACCTGACACCACATCGGGGTCCGTCCTAGCCTCTTCTTGTGTCATCGTGAACGCCCTAGCCTTTGCCTTCGGTGCTTCTCCTCCCTTCTTCTTCTCTCCCGAGCCCTCAGCCCTCGGCTTCTTGCAATCCTTGCTCATATGACCAATTTCCCCACAGTTAAAACACTTGCCCTTCAGACAATCCTTGGCCATATGCCCAGTCCTCCCACACTTGAAACAGATGTTGTATCCCCATTTGCACTCCCCTGAGTGCTCCTTTCCACACTTACCACACTTCTTCACCCCAGCTCCAGACACGACCACTCGGCGGTCATCCACCCTTGCTTTCTTGTTGTTTGTCGGAGTATCACCCCGACCAAATCTTTTCCCCTGCCAGTTCTTCTCTCCACTTCCTTTCTTGCTTCCCTCAGCCTTCACCAAAGCAGCACGTTCATCGAATAACCTTCCCGCCAAGTCCACTGCCGACCTGAAAGTGTTCGGTCGGGCAGAAATCAAGTGCCAACGAATTTCAGCCGGCAGTCCTTGAATATACCGGTTAATCTTGCGAGATACCGGTGTCACTTGGTCTGGCACCAGCCTTGCCATTTCATTGAACTTGGCAGTGTATTGCTGGTGGTTCATGGTTCCCGCCTCGAGTTGCAGAAACTCCCTCTCAATCTTATCCAGTTCCCTGTGAGGACAGAATTCCTCAATCACCAACTTCTTCAACTCGGGCCACTTCATCTTACTTATGGCCCTGCTTCCCTCAGCTTGGACAATATTGTCCCACCAACATAGTGCTGAGTCGGTAAAAGAGTGGGTGGCAAATTTTACCTTCTGATCTTCCCGGCACTCACTGATCTCGAGTACCGCTTCCATTTCCCTTACCCAACGATGGGCAGCAGCAGCATTGCCATTTCCATCAAAAGTCGGGGGCCTGCACCTCTGGAATGCCCCGTAATTGCATCCCTTGGTCGTCACCCCAGCTACATCATCTTCCTCTTCATCAGACACTACTATCTCAGGGTCCGGTCGTCCCTCTCCTCCCTTGCTCTCCTTCTCAGTTGACCCTCTCCTGTCCTCCTTCTCCTTTCTCTCTTCATTCCTCACAGCACGAATAACATCAGTCACCACAGATGGCATGACTGCCTGCAGGACTTGGTGTACCTCATCAGCAATCGCCTCCCTAGCTGAGGCATTCAGGCTCGCATTCTCGGTTTCTTCATTCCGGTTAGGAACCTCAGGGTTCACAGGAGTCGTCTTAGGAGCTTTAGTGCTGTTCCTAGTCGTACGCGGACGACCTCTACCTCTAGCAGCCTTAGAAGGTTTCTTCCCAGCCATTCTCCTATGCACTATAAGATTCAAACACTAAAACAGTCATTCAAGGAACAGCTTAGTTTATGTCAAGTATAGTAAGTCCCTAATTACAGTGGCCAGTTGTGATTAGCCACTTACTTTACTCTTCACACCCCAAGCATTTCCTATTCTGACTACATCAGTATCTAAATCTACTAAGAACACATAAGTCACTTACAGCACACGCACATAAGTCTGGTTATCTTTTAAGAAAACAATACCTGATGGCACATGGCTACTCGGGCTGACATCCCTCTTTCCGTCCCATTTTCAGTTTAAGTTAAGGTTTATTTTGAAAAATTTTACCCAATTCACTTAAACTTTAGCTCTGATACCAACTTGTAAGGCCCCGATCCCGGGCACCTCACAGTTGGTCGTCATTACCCAGAAAACATACATTTAATATAACTTAATAAAAACAATGCAGCGGAAACTTTAAATTTTAATATAAATGCTTTTGTAAAGTAATACAACCCCTGTTACAAAATATCATTTGTTTGCATTACAATACAAAAACATTATCAAAAGAATGCCATCCCAAAAGAGCTGAGTAGCTGCCTTGTGCCATCCTCAGCAACACTACCTGCCAACTGGAAAATACATAAAAGTCAGCGTTGCTGAGTGAGTTCTAGTTTTGTAATAAAACATACTTTTACTTATTTAAAAGTATCCTTTCGTTCATACGTTCATACATCATACGTACACATAGATAATGTTCATTATTATCTTCATCATTCATTATTCATCGTTCTCTTTAACATCTCGTATGGATTCTGTCAGACTTTTCCCA
>CM044012.1:18287318-18292318 GCA_024085815.1 Flaveria linearis
TTGAATCTTCGTTCAATGTGCCTAGTCTTTTGATGTGCGCGGGGTTCCTTGATTTGAGCAATCGCACCCTCGTTATCGCAAAAGATTTCTAGGGGGTCCTGAATGGAAGGGACCACCCCTAGATCGGCAACGAACTTCTTTAACCATGCAGCTTCCTGAGCTGCTAATGAAGCGGCGATGTATTCTGATTTTGTAGTTGATAATGCCACCATATCTTGCTTAGAGCTCTTCCAAGAGATCGCTCCACCATTCAAGATGAAAATGTACCCCGATTGTGATCGTGAATCATCCCGATCAGTTTGGAAACTTGCATCCGTGTAACCCTTTACAACGAGTTCCTCTTCACCAGATCCATAGATTAGGAACATATCTTTAGTCCTCCTCAGGTACTTAAGTATGTTCTTAACAGCCATCCAATAACTGCTTCCAGGATTTTGTTGGTATCGGCTTGTCATGCTCAAAGCGCATGACACGTCCGGTCTAGTGCATATCATTGCATACATGATGGATCCTATAGCAGACGCATATGGGATTCCCTTCATTTTGTCCTGCTCATCCTTTGAGCTTGGACATTGAGTCTTACTCAATATTGTTCCTCTTTGAATAGGTACAGTACCTTTCTTAGAGTTTTCCAACTTAAACCTTTTCAAGATCTTGTTAATGTATGCACTTTGATTCAAACCTATCAACCGCCTTGACCTATCCCTATAGATCTTTATTCCTAAAATATAGGCGGCTTCACCAAGATGCTTTATGGAAAAACAGTTTCCAAGCCAGGCTTTTACACCTTCCATGGTTGGAATGTCATTTCCAAATAGTAGGATGTCATCGACATACAATACTAGGAAAGTGGTGATGCTCCCACCAGCTTTCTTATATACACAAGCTTCATCTGTGTTTTTGATGAATCCAAATTTGACTATTTCTTTATCAAATGGTGATTCCTACTTCTTGATGGTTGCTTTAATCCATAGATTGATTTCTTTAACTTGCATACTTTGTTAGGATGTTTATGATCGACAAAACCTTCAGGCTGAACCATATAGACATCTTCCTCAAGATATCCATTTAGGAAAGCGGTTTTGACATCCATTTGCCAAATCTCATAATCATAATGAGCAGCTATGGCAAACAATATCCTAATAGATTTTAGCATTGCAATAGGTTAGAAGGTCTCATCATAATCAACTCCTTGAGTTTGAGTGAAACCTTTTGCTACAAGTCTAGCTTTATAAGTATCCAAGTTTCCATGCATATCGATTTTCTTCTTGAAAACCCACTTACTTCCAACTATCATGGAGTTAAGAGGTGGTTCAACCAAGTCTCATACTTGGTTGTCATACATGGATTGCATCTCAACGTTCATGGCTTCAGGCCATTTGTCACAATCCAAATTGGACATTGCATCACGATAGGTGGTTGGTTGATCGGAATCTACCACATAGCATTCATCTACGAAAAATCCATATCTTTCAGGTGGATTACTAGTTCTACCAGATCTGCAAACATTTTGTGTATATTGATCAACCGCTTGATCTTTTCAACATCCTCATGTTGACTGCTAGTGTCAACCAAGCATGTATCGATTTGTGGTACTTGATCCTCCTCAAGATTCACCGTTCTACTGCTAGTTCCTTCCATAAGGAACTTAGCTTCTAAGAACTCAGCCTTCTTGGCAATGAAATCCTTTTGTTCCAATAGATCATAGAAATAATATCCCATAGAATCTCTAGGATATCCAATGAAGATACACTTAGTGGAACGGCTTTCTAGCTTGTTTGAGGTGGGAGTTTTAACATAAACCTCACAACCCCATACCTTTAAATATGATAGTGATGGAACCCTTCCATGCCATATTTTAAAAGGTGACATTTCCACTTTCTTGGTTGGGGCCATATTCAAAATACAGGCCGCTGAGAGCAAAGCAAATCCCAAAATGATAGAGGCAATGAGCTTCTAGCTATCATAGATCGAACCATATCCAATAGAGTTCGATTTCTCCGCTCGGACACACCATTATGTTGTGGTGGTTCAGGTGGAGATAATTGTGAGATAATACCACAACTTCTAAGATGATCTCTAAAAGCATCACTTAGGTATTCACCTCCTCTATCGCTGCGGAGAATTTTTATTTTCTTGTTGAGTTGATTTTCTACTTCATTTTGGAAGATTTTGAATATTTTAAAAGCTTCATCTTTGTGTCTTAACAAGTACACATAACCATATCGACTATAGTCGTCAGTAAAGGTAATGAAGTATTTTTCATGGTACCTAGTCATTGGCTTAAAAGGACCACATACATCCGAATGTATGATACCTAATAAATCTTTTGGCCTTTCGGATTTTCCACTAAAAGGTGCTTTGGTCATTTTACCTTGTAAACAAGATTCACATACATCAAATGAATCATATTCATTTGCGTTTAAAAGACCGTTCTTTTGAAGTGTTTGTATGCGCTTCTTGTTTATATGACCAAGACCGTAATGCCAAAGATAGGTATCACTCAAATCCAGTTTGAGTTTCTTAATGGTGGTTTGGTACAATAAGCTATCATATAATGTGTTTTTACGAACCAATTCATAAATACCATTCATAGGAATAACTTTAAAATAAAATATGCCATTTAAAGAAACATGAATTTCATTTTAAATAAATGTCAAAACATAACCATATTTTCTTAATTGGGCAACAGAAATAATGTTCCTAGTCAAACTAGGAGCATACAAAATATTGTTCAAAATTGCTTCCAAACTATTTGGAAGCTTCAAAATGTAGTCCCTCGGCCTTCAACTTGAACTTTTGCCCCATTCCCCATGTAGAGGCTAACATCCCCTTTCTTGAAGTCCTTACTTCTTTTGAACCCCTGCAATGAGTTGCAAATATGAGTTCCACATCCGGTATCCAATACCCATGTGTTATAGGATATTAAATTTAGATCAATATGAATCATGTAAGTTGTACCTGAGGTTTGCCCAGCATCCCTCTTAGCTTGAAACTCTTTAAGATGGACTGGATAATTTCTTGCCCAATGTCCAATCTCCCCACACTTAAAGCATGGGTCATTTAAGGCAACCTTTTGCTTCTTCTTCGCTTGTTTTGGTGGTGGCGCTCTTACCACTCCCTTCCCCTTTCTGTGAAGTCACTGGATCGATGAACATCCGAGCGTGTTCTTGACGGAAGGATAAAAACCAAAAGACAAACAATAGTACGAACAATAATCGAATGATTTTATTGATAAAACATAACGATTTTAAGCTCGTTACAACTTAAGAATCAAGACTTTTGGCAAGGGGAGATCGAGCATGATCTCCCCTCTCATCCGGCAGCGCCTGGGCGCCGGGAACACTATGAAACCCTTGGGTTTCTACACATTGAAACTGGTATATATAGGCCTCGGCCCATATTAGATGCGACTGGGCCCATTCGTGCGATTGGACCATACGTATGGTTCAATCGTACGACTGTACCATTCTTATGGCTCAGTCTTACGAATGACCCAATCGCATCTCTCAGTCGCACGACTGGTCCATTAGCATGGCTTAGTCGTACGACTGAGTCTCATTCGCATATGCTCCTGCGAATGACCCAGTTTCATGTGTTTACAAGGTGTATAACATTAAGCCTAGACTATTCGTAAAGCGACGGACACACTATATATGACTATATATGCTCCAACACTTTCTCCTAACGTACCCTTTCCCTTTGGCAGCGGGGTGAGGCCTCTTCTTGTTCCCACCTTCATTGATGGTGAGAATGGGTAAAACCTTTTTACCCATGGCCGCCTCGGCAGTTTTGAGCATAGAGTGAAGCTCACTTATGTTCTTGTCCCATCCGTTCATTTTATAGTTCATGACAAAATTGTCAAACCTTTTTCACAAAGAGTTGAGGATCAAATCCGTAGCCAACTCTTTCGAGCCGGGACAATTCATCCTTTCGAGGCGGTCGATGTGGCTTTTCATCTTAAGTACATAAGATGAAACGGATTGGGTGTCATCCATACGACACGCATGGAGTGCTAGAACCGTTTCGAAGCACTCAACCCGTGCTTTTTGTTGGAACGTTACCTTCAACTAGGTTATCATGTCGTATGCTCCATGATGTTCATACTCCTTTTGGAGATCTAGAGTCATACTTGCCAACATGAGGCAAGACACTTGGACCGAGTCCTCAGTTTATTTCACACAAATCATAAAGGCCTCCTCATCTTTCTCATTAGGTTGATTTGGAATCGGATCGTCTAAAACATATGATCGTTTCTCTTGCTTGAGAACAATTCTCAAGTTTCGAAACCAATCAATAAAATTATTATGGTTTAGACGCTCCTTTTGGAGAATGGTCCTTAGTGATAGTGAGTGAGCGGATGGGATATCATGGTTATCATTATTGTTGGTGGCCATCTACAAAATTTAACTAAATCCCTTTTATGTGTCTTACACAATTTTAAAATTCTAGAATCCAACGTTTCATTTAAATAGTGGTTAGGTGACCTTTATCCTATTATTTAAATTAACAAGGTAGTCAACATTTTGACAATTGCAAGCCTTTGCAACTTCTAGGGTATGGGATCAACTTACACATCATATATGTGGTCGGCACGTTTAAGCCATCAACACCTTTATAAACCATATTGTAGGTGATCCATTTAACATGGTTTGCAAATCAAGTTACCCTACTTGCACACACATGTGAGTTTTCCACCATAAGTGGTTAGGTGATCTTTATCTCACAAATATGGTATCCCCACCTCAAGTCATAAGTTCCCTCAAAACGGTTAGGTGACCTTTATCCCATTAATAGTTTCCAAATGACTCAAGTGTTGTGCAAAAGGACGGTGTTAAACTTGTTTGTAAAAGAAATTTAAAGTTTTCATAATCTTAGTTTAGAAAATCTATGTACCTTATATTTGCATGCTTTCAAATGCAAGGTACCCTATGGTTCACTTTTAATAAAACCTCCTTTATTAAAACCATTAATCCTTTTAATAACCTTTTATTACCCAC